>VOQK01042054.1:29342-49269 GCA_015052645.1 Benitochromis conjunctus | reverse complement strand
CTGGATGCCCTCCGGAACAAAATTAGCCAGACTCTGCAGGAACTGAGAACACTTCTACCCTCCCCTATTTTAGAAGAGGTTTACAAGTTTGTCAACAAGGCTCAGCGGGCCCAACACGGTGACCTGGATGACTGAGAACCTTCACAGATCCATCACGTACAGTTTTTTTTTTTTTGCAAAACATGAGGAGTGAAAAACAGCGATGAAAAAGAATCAATATTTTATTACAGTTAACTATGCATAATTTTTCTGAGGTTCTTTACCTTTCTTATGAACAACATAAACCTGTTGGGATATGATCATCTGAGCTCCTCACACCGCCAAACCCACCGTACCCTTCCCCTCCTACTGACAACCCCTAAATTCATCACATTTTCTATTTGTATTTCTCCTGAGTTTCGCTCTTAGAAATATTAAATTAATGTAACAAATCATTACTGGACATGGTTTTTTGACTCGGGTATAGGATACCAGATTTCAGTTTAAAATGGAAAATTGTACGCTTAATTACACTAAAAATATGAGTTTTGAAAGAAAACCTGGCGTGATGGAATTTTTAAAATAATTTCTCAGTTTCAGCGAGAAAGAATTTATAAGAAACAGTCAAAAAATCCTATGCAGTCTTTTGGTTGCAGAGCTGTTATTTAAGATGGATGCATGTTTGTGTACAGATTCAGCAAAGAGTAACAATGGCTTCTGGTAAATGTATATTTCAACTGTAAAGATAATCAGAGTAGCTGTGCCCTGTGCTAGTCATACATTGATAGAAGGAAAATCTATGGTTACAGTCTTATCGTTATAAGTTAATTTGATTTGATGTTGTAACAAACACATCCGTATTGCAATAAAAAAAAAAAGGAACACAATTGCCTGGAAAGTTACAGCAGTATTCATTTTATTAATGATAAACACATGGTGTACTGACCAGATGTGTGCCAGCTTTTTCTATATTATTTTCTGTGGGCTACTTTTGTCTTTCTTTGTGCGACTCGTGTTTATTTCTTTAAGGGAAAGAATTCATGACTAAATTGCAACAAAACAACCTCCTGACGGCATTAAACATTCAAATACCAAAAATGTCAACATTCTCCATTGTTTGCTGATGCAGGCGCATGTCTTTGAAACACACTTGATATAATTGACACAGACAGGTCAGCAATAACTCCTGCCTCTGTTATCAGGCATTGTGAGTCATTAGAAGTTATTCAGAATGCTTCCAGGAGTAGGAAGAGAATAAATAAATCAAATGCTAGTCTTATTTAGTTCAGTTTTACTGCAGCGAGAGCTAATCTTGTCTGTGTTGACGAAGGTGGAGCAGGGTGAAGAGTGGATGTGCACTGCAGGGTGGTAAAAGCTTTCTTGGTGGGCACTTTGCTCTCTCAGTCAAAGAGGCGGCCTCATTAGTATGCCACATAGGAAGTCAGGAGGGACCTGGCCCGGTGAAGTACTCTAAAAGGAATTTGATGTCCGTCTTACTGCAAACATGATATGTGTGAGTGTGCCAGAGGATGCAGGAGATCTTAATGTAATTTTCATCAAGCGCACAACATACAGTGCCATGGCCGTAACATAGCGATGCTTCTCTGGAAGGATCCAGAAATTCAGGATGCTGTTACAGTATATCGCATGTCTGGACGGAGTCAGTAAATCCAGCTGCACTGATCCAGTATTTGGTAAGAAAGAGACACAAGACCGTGGTAACACTTAAAAATGACGGGAGTGGAGTCTAAACGCTTTACAGCGGTAATAAAGGACGTCTCTAAACCAAAAACTGAAACAAATCAGTTGGTTTTGAATGGTTAAATCAACTAACACGAGTGGTGTCACTGTTTCAGTGTGTAAACATACACCAGTGGTTTCCTTTTCTTTGATTTGTACTTATGTTTGTATGCTTCTTTGTGCAGGGAAAGTTTTTTTGGCAAGTGAAGATTGGCTACACCATCGGCCACAGCGTATCACTCGTCTCGCTAACTACCGCTATTGTGATCCTCTGCATCTTCAGGTATGTAGATGCACAGTAATAGCTCAACTGTTTTATATTAAGTACTTATGTGATGGTGGCACGGTGGTTAGCACTGTTGCCTCACAGCAAGAAGATCTTGAGTTCAATTCCACCATCAGGCCGGAGTCTTTCTGTGTGGAGTTTGCATGTTCTCCCCGTGTTTGCACGGGTTCTCACCGGGTCCTCCCACAGGCCAAAGACATGCAGTCAGTGGGGTTAGGCTAATTGGAAACACTAAATTGCCCATAGGTGTGAATGTGAGCGTGAATGGTTGTCTGTCTATGTGTTAGACTGGCGACCTGTCCAGGGTGTACCCTGCCTCTCGCCCCAAGACAGCTGGGATAGGCACCAGCGCCCCCCGCGACCCTGAAAAGGATAAACGGAAGTGGATGGATACTTATGTGATATTTAATTGCACTGACTGTGAATTTAATTCCTTCTGGATTAACTTCTTTTCTGGCATTATGTGGTCAGTTCTTTAGAAAAACGATAGAAGAATGGAACAAAAAGCAAGACTTTTGTGAAGAACATCAGTATGAGCTATTATCTACAAAGCACATTGACAGTGGCATTATCCCTGCCGGGTAACGTGACATGAGCATTGTGACAAATTGCACATTTCTGTGTCACGCGTCAAACGCTTTTCGCTAGAATTTGATCGTCGCTTCACACCCAAGTATAATAGCAGGCTTAAACCAAGATGAAAGATACAAATAGTTTCCAAATGAAATAAACTGCCACTCAAACTCCGATATCTTTTGATGGCGCATGCCTGCAGCACTTCGAAGGTTAGATGTTTAATGTATTGTGAGATTAAAAAAAAAAAGGACCATCATTTTTGCGGTTTGATAAGCCAGGGAACGATTGTAACCGCCTCAAGTGCAATTACAGTTTTTGAGGAAGAATGAGAAGCCAGCTTTAAATTGCAACATCTTCACCCTAACAGATAATGAATGGACATTTCAAGAGTGACTCACATAATACCGCAGATAACTTTTTTGGGAAAAACTCGCTGCTGTATGGAATTTGTCTACCTGAGTGGGACGAGAGGTGAACTTTCCTCACTCATGAATGCTGCAATGAAATAACTTGTGTGTACAAGGACTGTGTGTAAATGGGTGGGCCACATTCATACACCTTACTCTTCTTCCTGTGTACTAAACCCCCTCTCCAAAACACTGTAAACACTCTATACTCTATTTACTGTGCAGCTGCAAAAATTCCCACCCAAGAGCATGAGCTGTGAAATAATGTGTGCTGATTTGATCTCCTTCAGTGATGATGCAACAGGTGTTTTCGTTTCTTACGTGCAAGCTGCTTTCTCTCAGTGTACAAGCACACATTTCTGTTAATGGCCACAGTGGTGGAGTACATTTATTCTGTTATATGGATAGGAATTTTATTTTTGGTCACATTTTTCTTGCTACTAGGCTATGCTACTGGAAAGTGTGTTATTGAATTAGTTACTGATAAGAGGCACTTTTCATGCTTTCTGCAAAGACAAGCAATAGGTGTGAAAGTGTGTCCACCTGAGAGTTTTTTGCTAACCGTCACGCACCCAAAGTCACAAGGTCAGGGAGATAAAAGGTGTGAAGGTGTGAAATCAAAACAACCCATAGATTTGAGCCAGAAAGAGAGTTATGACAGGGCGCCAGAGGTGAAGGGTGGCTGTGAGGTATAATGAGCAGTATTAGTGCTACATGGCTGACTACACGTATTTGTAAAAGGCAACATATGCAGGACACCCAACACATTAAAAGTAGATTGGATGAAAAGTTGTTGAGCTCATACAGACATTACATAAGTCCAGCTTACAGTTTTGGTTGGCCAAAACTGAATAAAGAAGAACTAGAATAAAGTAGAAGTAGCAGAAAAATAGGGATTTAAATGAAATAACAGTTGCTGTTTGATGTGAGAATGGAAAATCTTGGTATCATGGCAATTTACTCTCCTGGGAATGAGGTAAGATTACTTGAAACTGTTGTGATTTCCAAGGGAACATTAAGCGACTGGGCATGTGCTGTACTCAAGGCGAATATTTACCTGCCCAGACAACAACCATTTTTGACATAAAAAAGTGATGGAAGCTATTAGGAACCTGTTTTCCCCTCAAGTATGATAATGTAGTCAGCAAAGTGTTACAAAAACAGATTTTTTTAAGGACTGCTTGCTTCTACTACTTTAACTTCTTGGAAATCCACCTCTCCTGTCTCTATTTTTGAAGGTGTGCGAAGAACCATAAAAACCATTTATTGTGCTCTAAAACTGACCCACCCACACAGTGAAAGGGAACTAAGAAACTTAATTATGATTTAACTGTCTGTGAATTGCTGTCATTTTAAGCTATTAACTCTGAGGACATTGGGTAATTAGCATGCAGGGCCTCTTTATTGAATTCTCCGCGTGTCTTGTCGCTTTGTCTTGATCTGTTTTCCTGTATCTCTCTTTCTGTGTGTCCTAGGAAACTCCACTGCACAAGGAACTACATCCACATGCATCTATTTGTTTCATTTATCCTGAAGGCCATCGCTGTCTTCATCAAAGATGTGGTTCTCTACGAGGTCGGGGAGGTGGACAATTGCTCCTCAGGCTCTGTGAGTTAATGCTGCTTGTTAATGATTGATCTCCTACAACTTCAAATAAGTCAAACTCAGTAAAGACCTCAATGCATTCAAACATCATTAAAATGCATATAAAATCATTAAAGGCAAGTTCTCATTTTCCGTGGTGCCTGTAAAACAGAATAAAAGAAACCCACATAAAATGATAATTGCAGATTTTCTAAGAGTTATGATTAAATAGACAACAATAATTTATTGCCACCATATTTAATAAATTCATCATTATTTATGTCTGATTGTAATGTTCAAAGGAACTATAGAAGTAAAATATAGGGCCTCAAACCACGAAAGAACCTCCACCATGTTTTACAGATGGCTGTAGGCACTTTCTGTACCACTCATGAACACTTCCACACACACTGACAATGATTTGAATCAAAACGTTTGCCACTGATTTTCAGTCCAGTTCTTGTGTAATTTGTCATAAACCATCCTTTTCTCCGTTTCAGTAGATAGATCAGCTAAATTGGTATCTTCATCTCTTAGGTCCTGTGTCAGGTCTTTGATGTATTTTTTACTATTTCTGAAAGACATGACTTTCAGATACTGTTCATCTGCCTTGGATAGTTTTTTTTAGACCTGCCACTTCTTCTTTTGCCCTGCACTGTCCACTTTCCTAAAACTTTTAAGGACACACTACAAACCATGCAAAGATATGCCAAGTTTTCACATAGTAGCTCTTTGGGAATCACTTTGTTGGTGCTAAAAGCTAAAATGTTTTCTCTTTTTTATTGAAATGTGAACAAATGATGTATTTTTGCTATAGACTGCTAGTAATAAAGTGCCTAAAGATGTGTATGTTGTGTGTAGACACAACAGGGGTTCATTCCTTCAATTCAGTGCCTTTTTTATGCTTGAATAATTCATAGGTCAGCGTTAAGTAGCTAAAAATTTCTCTGAAAATGGTCAGTTACAAAAACTGGACTGAAAATGAATGAAAAAGAAGACAACGTCTAAAGAAAAACTTTGGACGAACTTCAAAAACCCTGAAGAAATATTTCTCAAGACCACCTAAAAATAACAAGAAATTCTGACTTCTTGGAAGCAAAATATTACTGCTTATGTCATTTTTCAGTTTCAATCTCACAGCAAAAACAACACATTAGCCAAGTATGTTAATATTAGAATTCTAATGAATACATGGACTTACAACCCACAGCCTTTGATTGTTGTCCTTTGGCTTTCAACTGTCACCCCGTCACAATGAGTCCCAGTCCAGAGCCCCATCAGGTGTGTGGCCAATAAACATGAGGTTCATGTTACAGAATTTAGCCACACAAGGCTCACTCTATTTATTAGTGAGCTTTGTGGTCGGCTGCACTACGTTAATGGACTCGCTGGGTTGACAGGAGCCAGCTGCTGCCATGGCACATTTGAAATATAGAGACAGGTCTGGGGCTGCGATGCTCATCATGACCCCAACATTAGTTCCATTACAGCTGTTAGCATTGCTGCTGCTGTGTTTGTGTGTATGTGTAGGTGTTCTGCATGCTCTATTCATTATCTCTTCTTATACAGTTGGATGTTTGCCATAGTTAAACATCCGATTAATTCATTATATAACCACTCTAGCAAAGGATATTAAAAAATGTGTTTTTTAAGGTATGAGCATGTATCCGTGTACGCGCTTCCTGTTATTCCCTGTTTTTCCGGTCGCAAAATATCTCACAATTTATCCTCATGCTACTAACGGCAGGCTTTTTAAAACTGAGCTCCAGCAATCAATTTGTACTGATTTGCACATGTTAAACTAAGCAGCAAGGCTTAGACAGCCCATCTGGGTCCATTTTCTTCCCCTCAACATGCCAAGTGGGAATCAATTTATATGGGTTACAAAATTCCTGTCAGCCCAATACCAGCTGCTTTAATGAGCTGTCCCAAACTTTAACTCCATGCACAAGGACTAAAACAGAACAAGACCAAGACATTTTTGGATTATGTGAATATTGTCGATACAGTGTATGTCTTTGGAGAAGCTAGTAGCAAGACATAAAGACATCTGTCTACTCAGACAGGTTGCATTTTTTGTCCATATTCTGCCTGTGTGTAACACTGAAAAAAGAAAAAAAAGAAATCACTCACCAATACTGGAGACTGTTTAGACAGGCTGCAATATTTTTTTGGTATTAAAAGTGCTGCAAACAAGGTCAAGCTTGTTTAAATTAACTTAAATTAACTGAGTTGATGTCTAGCAGACATCTAGCAGCACAATGTCAGCCTCAAAAGCTATATTCTTTAAGTCTCCTAGTCCTAAAATCCTAACGTTCCAGCCAGATTCAGATAATATCCGACAGCCAAATATTAGCATCTGTGGATAAACAGCTTTCAAAACCTATTCCCCATTAAAAATACATTGTTGTTTTTATATTTTATGCAATATAGATTTCAGCTTTGCTGTTTAATCTATAATAATAATATATCATGTGCCTAAATCTAAATATAGACACTACAGCTATAAAAAATAAATGTGGTGGGTAAATATCGCAAGATCTCCATCTAAAACAGAAAGTGGAGGATTTGAGTAAATGCATAATTCAGTAGTGATCGCATTTTGCATTTGAGATTTTTTACATAAAACGTAGGTTCTGTCCAACTACACACCATAATTTGTTTGTTCTTGTTTCTACTCTATTGTCATGACAAAAACCTGACAGCTTTTTCTGATTTTCTTTTCTTTATTGTGACTTCATTATCTTCTTTACTGTCCACGTTTCTCTATCCATAATGCCCTTCAGCCCAGCCCTTCCTATCCTGTTGCTTTCCTCCCCGTGTACTCCAGCTGCTGAAGTGCTCAGTGCATTCACTCTTACAGGGTCATTTTTAAACGAGCACAGCTTATTGATTTTTCTTATCTGTGTGATGTCTTTTGTGTAGGACCTCCACGTTGCTCGCTCTAAAGCTGCTTGTGGACGAATCATTCCATGTGGATCTGACCAGCAGAATGAATTTAGAAACACAGCAGGCAAAATCAGCCTTTTTATACATGTCATTGTGTAACAAGCTCAATAGCAGCCTGCCTCCCCTGCATTCGGCATCAGCAAACTCAATTTTGAATGAACTCATCCACCCTCACGCAAACGTTGTGCCTTCAGCCAACCAGAAGACAGCTGATTGTGTGTTTTTGTGTTATGGAAATCTTGTGAATCCAGACTCAGATGTCTTAGGCAGAAACAGTTTATTCAGCTATCATGATATCAAGCAGAATAAGCGCGCCCAAACAGGCTGTGAAGGCGTATTGTTACCCAGCCAAGAAGACATCTAGTACTACTCATAAATCTACTAATTCAGCACACTTGCCTGTCTCTCTTTGAAAAGGCAGGCACAACAACTTCAGTCACACTCAGCCTCGACTAATCTCAGAAGCCATGGGTCATTTTGTCCTTTGGAAAAACATTCTTTAAATCAAATCTTTCTTAAATGCTTCATGAGGGCTTCAGTGTTAATCCTGCTCACTGCCTGCATTATATTTTGGATTATTTCTGCACTTTGGCAGCTTTACCTTCACTGAATGAGACAGAGAGCTTAGAAAGTGCATGCTGAGTAGGATGCATATTTGCACCACCTTTAAAGGCACCATTTACAAAAGTTTCATAAGTAGTAAGTAACTTTTTTAGTGCAATATGTCCACGTATTTTATAGATAATAAAAGAAGCATTTGAGTGAATCTCTGCTTCCAGGTTATTAATAAAGGCGCAAGAAAAACGAATTATCATTCTACTATAATCATAGGATTCATATTAATATAAAAGAACATAGATATGTACCTGCTTTCACCAACAGGAAACAAACAACTCCAATTGATTCTTTCATTTTCTAAATGCAGTCTTTGGCCACAACTGGGAATAAATTTCACCGTATCATCTTCAACATAAGCTTGTCCCTGTTAACTAGATCATTGTATGATTCATGCTTTTGTGTCCATCGCCAGGTTGGCTGCAAAGCAGTGATTGTGTTTTTCCAGTACTGTATAATGGCCAGTTTCTTCTGGCTGCTGGTGGAAGGCCTTTATCTGCATGCATTGTTGGCTGTTTCCTTCTTCTCCGAGAGGAAGTACTTCTGGGCTTATATTCTGATCGGCTGGGGTGAGAATGCCTTGTTTCTTGTTCTATTAATGAGACCTTATAGAGTGTCAGCAGTACATGAACTACAGGTCGAGAACCTTACAGCTGGAATCCACAGTAACTTTTGGTTATATACTTTTTATGCCCCCAGGAGGTCCAGCAATTTTCATCACAGCTTGGAGCATTGCTAAAGCCTACTATAATGATGTGGGGTAAGAGACTAGAGAACTGCTAGACCTGAGTCAAACAGAAAATACTATTTTGTGTGTTTTTTTTATTTTATTTTATTTGTTATGCTACATCTTATACATTAATACTATTTCATGTCTTATCAGGTGCTGGGATATAATAGAAAACACCGATGTGTTCTGGTGGATCATTAAAACTCCTATTTTGGCATCAATTCTGGTAAGTTCATGAGCTTTAAAAACTTTTTCATGATTTACATCAGCACTGACCAGCTGGAGCTCTCAAAGGAGGCTCTTTCAAAGTACCTGGCCCTAAGAGTTTAAACATCAGCATCAGTTTTCATCAGCCTACATTAGACTTTTCTGTCAGTGAAATTTCTGTTTGATCTTGTTTTGGTATTCCTGTTGTACTGTATGCTAATGCAACTAAGGTTAGCATAACCTTAAAGTTTTCATTCACTTTGGAAGTTTTTGGGAAAGGAAGTGGGTTTTTTTTTCTGTAACTGACATGTCATTGTCTACTTTTGTCTGTTCTGACAAAAAGGCTGAAAAACAGCACTGGCAAAACACACAAACCTATCTGCACACAATCCAAGATATATACAGATGTACTGGCAAAAGTATTCCCTTGCCATCCAAATCGTTAATTTCAGGTGTTCCAATCACTTTCATGGCCACATGTGTAACAGACCTAGTCATGCAGACTGCTTCTATAAACATTTATGAAAGAAAGGGGTGCTCTCAGGAGCTCTGTGAATTCCAGCGTGCCACCTGTGCAACAAGTCTTGTTGTGAAATTCCCTCACTACTAAATATTCCACAGTCAAGTCTAAGGAGCTTAGGAAAGAAAAGCGTCTAGATTTCTTTAGGTTTCTTGAAGACGTTTCATCTCTCACCCAAGAAGCTTTTTCAGTTCTTTCCACAGCCAACTGTTAGTGGTATTACAACAAAGCCATGAAGTGGTAGGCCACGCACAGATCACAGAGTGGGGAACTGTGCACCTCGGCAGATAATGAGGTGCACAGTTCACAGAAGTCGCCAACTACAGACTTCCAAACTTCATGTGACCTTCTGATTATCTCAGGAACCAGTGCACAGAGAGCTTCATGGAGTCGGTTTCCATGGATGAGCAGCTGCATCCAAGCCTTATGTCACACAGTGCAAAGCAAAGTGTTGTATGCAGTGGTGTAAAGCACGCTGCCACTAAACTCTAGAGCAGTGGATATGTGTTCTCTGGAGTGACAAATCAGGCTTCTTTCTCTGGCAATCTGATGGATGAATCTGGGTTTGGCGGTTGCCAGGAGAACAGCACTTGTCATTCTGCACTGTGCCAATTGTAAAGTTTGATGGAGGGGGGAGATTATGGTGTAGTGTTGTTTTTTCAGGAGCTAGGTCAGCCCCTTAGTTTCAGTGAAAGGAACTCTTAATGCTTCATCAAGACATTTTGGACAATTTCCACCTCCAACTTTGAGGGAACAGTTTGGGAATGGCTCCTTCCTGTTCCAACATGACTGCGCACCAGTGCCCAAAGCAAGCTCCAAAAATGACATGCATGAGCGTGTTTGGTGTGGAAGATCTTGACTGGCCTGCACAGAGTCCTGACATCAACCTGGCAGAACACGTTTGGGATGAATTAGGGCGGAGACTACGAGCCAGGCCTTCTCGTTTGACCTCGCAGATGCACTTGTGGAAGAATGGTCAAAAATTCCCATCAGCACATAAAGCCTTCCAAGAAGAGTTGATGTTGTTATAGCTGAAAAGGTTTGGATGACATCATATTAAACCCAATGGATTAAGAATGGGATGTCACTTAAATTCATCTCCTTGTGAAGGCAGACAAGCGAATACTTTTGGCAGTATAGCGTAGAAACAAGTTTTAGTATTATGTGACAAAAACTTTCCAGAAGGCAATAGTGTCCAGTCAAACCAATAATTCAGTCCATCATACTCAGTAAAACCACAAATATGGATTTTTACACTGTGGTTCTGTACTCTTATTCAAGTCTTTGATGAAATTCAGACAGAAATAAGCTGTTAAAAGATGCTGCTTGCCTCGTTTTTAAGTCACAGTTTCAAAGTCAAGATAACAGGCTGCTGGAAAAAAAGTTTAATATTTAGCATGCAAATTTAAAGGCAGGAAGGTAATTTCAAAAATGAGTTTTTCTCCAGTGCACGGATCAAAACCCCAAATGAAAAAAAGCTAAAGTGTGACAGATTGAACCACATCTCTAGTCAGAAAAACAGACTCTAATCTCTGCATGTGTGCGTGAGACAATTTCAGAGGTGTGCAAAGCGTTCAGCAGGATCCCGTTGAAATACTCCTTCCTTCCTTCTGTTAAATTAAAAAGCAAATGTTTAGAGACTTATGCTACAGAGAAATGTTTCCGAGCTCATGTGTTCATTTGAACACAATAAACATTAAAGCTGCATGTTAGTGAACACTGTTAGCTTCACGCAGTGTTAGTATTTAGTCATCCCAACACATACTAGCGCATAGATTTTTCTTTTTGCTAATGTAAACTTTGTTCTTGAATTTCTTTTAAATTTACTACTTGAACACTTGTTTTGGTCTATAGTATGCTGATACCCAAAAGCCTGCTATAGCAGTGCATTAATCTAATTTAAAGATACAAGAAGCATTATCAAACTTTTAAAGAAGAACAGACTCTGGCTAACAGCATGCAAAAACCAGGCCAAAGTCCAAAAATGTACATTTTTCACTTTTAAATTAATAAAACAGATTTATTTTCTATTAATTTTTAGCTTAAAGGTCCTCTATTCTTTTAGTTAATGTTGTTTAGTAATGATGTCATGGTTATGAGATTTCTAGTAATTGCCATAATATATGTGTGTTGTCACATTACCTATTTGGTCACTCCTGAAGTGTCTTGCAGGTGGACAGGATGAGTAGGGCTCAGCTATTTTCCGTTGACCATCTCTTCTGGTCCAGAAAAGAGTCCAGCTTAGCCTCTTATCAGCTTTCTTAATGGAAGTAATTGCTAGAGTAACAAACACTGGAAATATTGTCCGGTTGCTCCTGATTACATCATGTCTTGGCTGTTTTTGTGGGGTCCTCAGCCTACGTCTTTTCGTGTACTGCATCACATTTACAGAAAATCTAGCAGATGCATTTTGAACCAGCTGTTTTATATGTTTAAATATTTGTGCTTAGCTAAATCATGAGTGAGTGGCACTGATCTTCTCATGGAAAGCAAAATAAAATAAAATAAAGAAAATCGTTTTTTAACATAATTTCCAACTATTACATTAATTAAAAGCTTGCTCTGGACAAACTGTCATAACAGATGCCTGCCTGTGTCCAAATGTGTCTGTTTAGTTATTTGCTAGCATTCGTTCCCAAAGCAGGGTCAGCTCCATTATTTAACATGAGTGTCAGCAGCCTTGCTGTTAGTGTTCTCTGTTTTTCTGTACTTAGCCAGTGACTGATAGCTGAGAGTGCATCGTGATTACTGATGCGTTGCCAGTTCACACTCACAACCCAAATTATCAGTTTAGAAATGCTCATTTTCCCACAGGACCACAATCCAACGCTTCTGTTTATGAGTTGAATCTCAAAAATCTCCCCATATACATTAGACAAAACACCCAAATCTTGTGAAATGCCTCAATGCTTTTCTGTAATAACTCTTGTAATGTATTCTCTACAGATGAACTTTATTCTTTTCATCTGCATCATTCGAATACTTCGCCAGAAGATAAACTGCCCCGATATTGGAAGAAACGACTCCAACCAGTACTCGTGAGTGTAATTAAATTTCTTTTTCATGCTGGAAGTTTGTTTTATGTATCCGCTAATAAAGGATGAAATGTCACTGATACGAACGAGGGTGTTTGGTAAGAGCTCAGCCACTTCTGTCTCGGTGGACATTCTGTGAACATTAGCTGCTTTTGTAAGGATAAACAAAGATTAGTTTGAATAAACTTGCAAAGCAGCAGAGTAGCATGCACTCCTGAGTATTTTTCCTGTAACTATTGCTGCAAATGTAACTTTTTTTACACTCATAGCGACGCAGGGATAACTAGTCCTTTTGGATTTCAGAAAAGAAAATCTTAGCATGCACAGCACACTGGTTTTCCCCCATCTATCAGCTGCTTTACACAGAGATGTAGTGCTGTATGTGTTTAAGTGGTTTTTCCTATGATGGAGAGCATCTCATAAGCCAGTCATAATGCATGAGCTATTTTCCAACTGACACTTTTAATGGTGTTTTTTTCCTCTAGTCTGCTGAGCTGAAATTTAAAATGAAAAGTACTCCTGAGCTGCATTTCATTATTGGGATATACAGAGACAGATTGGATGCTGGTTTGACTGGAGGGAGGGATTTGAATTTGTTTTTGCCTTGTTATTTCAGGCGACTGGCAAAGTCAACGCTGCTTTTGATTCCTTTGTTTGGGATAAATTATATAGTGTTTGCATTTATCCCCGAGCAAGTGAAGACTGAGCTGCGGCTGGTTTTTGACTTGATTCTGGGATCGTTTCAGGTATGAGATCTATTTTTTTTTTTTGAGGAAGAAGTGATTGTTAAAAAATACCTGTAGATTCATTGAATCCAGTGCCTTAAAATAAATTTAGTCTTCTAGAAGTGTGATCCCTTAAACTTTTAAAAAGTCCAAAAACAGTGATTTGGCACACTTTCAGCCCTGAACCATTGAGTGCTACTATTAAAGAAAACTGCAAGCACTTTGCTGGCTGGCTCAGTGACACTGTTGCTGTTTAATGCTCTGACGTTATTTCAGTTCATCATATAATGAGGAATGATGGACAATGCAGCCAGACAGCACAGCTGCATTACAACAGCTTGGAAGATATGGAAACCTTTCCAACACAATCCTCTCCTTACTCCTCTTATTCCCTCGTCTTATTACAACTAGACTCCCATTTGTTTTGTCTGTGTAATACATTTTTGACTGTCATGACTGCCACGGTTTTTCCTCTGTTGCTTTGGCTTAATTATGACAGTTAAAGTTGTAAGAAGGTATTTGAAACACAAACACAACTGTCTACAATTTGAACAGTTATCTGTCTTTATAACCAAAACAGATTACGTCTTCTTCATGAGTTGAATAGTTGCGTTCAGCGACTACTTTGTTCGGTACACATTGCTAGTACTGCGCTGGTCCCCTTTTGCATTCAGAGCTGCCTTGATTCTGCGTGGCACAGAGTTCCTCAGAGATTTTGAGCAATATTGACATGACAGAATCACACAGTTGCTGCAGATTTGTTAGCTGCACATCCACGATGTGAATCTCCAGTTCCACTACATCCCAGATTGAGATCTGGTGACTGTGGGGGCCATTTGGATACAGTAAATTTGGCTAATAAAATATCCCCCAACACCATTACAAGGTAATCCAGATTCATGCTTTCATTTTGGTAATAACGACCTACCATCTGAATCTTTTAGCAGAATTTGCTACTCATCAAATTTGGTAACATTTTTCCAATCTTCTATTATCCAGTATTTGTGAGCCCATGAGAATTGTTGCCTCCCTTTTTTTGCTGACACAAGTGGCACATTATGAGTTTTTGTGCTGTTGAAGCCCAGCTGTTACAAGATTCAGTGTGTTGTACCTTTAAGCCCCTTTTCCATTAGTACTCGCCACGATTCATAGTACCTGGTACCAGGTACGTTTTTAGTACCTGCTCGACTGAGGTTCCAAGCAATCTGAGCAGGTGCTAAAATGTGACATCATCAGACTGCATGCCACCGATTGGCTGGTCAGTAACATCACTCGATGAGTCATGAGAGCATCTTGTTCCCGAAAATCAGAACTGCCATTTTTGAAACCCAGCAATGAGGGAAATTGCTACAAAAACAACCCCACGGTCCCCCGAGTCATGATGAAAAGCCACAGAGGAGTAAGGAGGTGTGAGGGGAAGACATTGTAAAAAAAGTGTAGTGGTTGTGGGTTATATGGGAGAGCATTAACCGTGAGGCGCATGAGACTCGGCCAAAGGGAGAGCGAGGGAAGTCCAGTGAATCATGTTAGAGTCAACACACTTTCTTTTTAAATATGAGTTAAAATCATGTCTTCTTGAATCTGTCGGATAACATTAACAGTTCAACACAGCAGGGAACATGGGAAAACCATCCTTAGTGCAAAGATCTTTAAAAAAAAATGCCTCTGAAACTGAGAAAAACTGTATAAATAACAAATAATTGATAAGACGAGATGAAAAAAGAAGAAATGTAACTATTACATCCTCTGCTCCTGCATTCTTATCAGTGTTTTTCCTTCCTTTTAGGGCTTTGTGGTCGCAGTCCTTTACTGCTTCCTGAACGGAGAGGTAGGTGATGTAAGCACTGCTGATATAAACACACCACAGTACTTCCACACGGAGATAGCCTGCAGTCGTGCGCTCATTCTCAGAAAATGAAGTTTATCTGTAGTTTCTCCGTCGCTCCCTCTGTGCACCATTTACATTCACACACAGTCCTGACAGTTAGATGGAGCGGCGGGTATGAGTCACCCGCGCTGGTCGTTCCAGCTCCTCTCTTGGACCTCCCCACAGCATATTTTCTGCACTTTGCCTGCAGGGTGGGAGGGCTGTAAAAAGCACACAGTCTTTTTGGCAGGGAGCTGTCCAGTGATGTCTGCACAGGCTCTCTGTGGGCAGATTATTTATGTTCTCAGTGCTGGGCCAGATTGAATCACAGTGATGGCCTGGATGGCGAGGCTTGACACTATGCTGCCTGAATTTTAATCTCATGCAACTTTCAGGTGTCCTTTACTAAGTGTGGAAGATTTGTGCAGTGCTGGTAAGTTATGTTAGGTTTAGTTTTTGAATTCTCAGTGCTTAAGGAATGGCAGACATGTCGATAGCAAGAAAACAAATATTGACAAGGTAGAAGTGGAACAAAATGACTGAAGAAAAAGCTATATTGATTTTCTTTTTGCCTAAATAATGCAAAACAGTATTTAAAGTGTCATTTTGTTAAGTTCATGCAAGAGAAAAAAGTGCTGGACTCGATTGCGTGGCAGGACTGTGTTTAAAAAAGATGAAGAATGGAGCCGAGTCCAAGATATGTGGGTCCAAATGAGGGGTTGAGGGTTTTCTGGAGAGGCCGGTGGAGAGTGTGCAGGCAAGTTTAGTTAACAAGGAGTTGGCCAAAGAAAGAGACGCAGGCTGGTAGAGCACAAAGAGGGGGGGGGGTTGATTAGTCGATGAGTGTCAGGTGTGCCAGCCAGAGTCCAGTGGGAGCTGGACCAGTGCCACATAAATAGGGAAACATATGCACACACAATAAAACAGAATAACAGAAACACCTGGCACAGCCCCGAAACCCGTAATGCACGTCACATAAAAGCAACAAATTTCAAAAACCTGCGACTGTCTGTAGATAATGTTCCAACATAAGAACATATCTGCAAAAAAGGCACATTTTATAATTATGAAATCCTCCAGCAGAAGGTCTGTTTATTGATTGGTTCACTTTCCTCCCTCTGACAAGGTCTAAATAAAAACTAATGTCAGTGTTGGGTACTGCTTTTAATGTCGCACCACGTCAGCGCTGGCAGCGTGTAATTCTTTGGATTTTCTCCAGGTGCTTTTAATTTTTTCCCCTCCGTCCTTGAGCTTCGCCTGCTGCTGAAAAATCATGCCAACCAATTTGTTTAATTAAAATGCAGGTTATCTGCTTTTAAGGGCTCTGCAGTTTTTAATAGTCGGTTATTCAAAATCTATTAAACTGTCTAAATTTGTTGTATGAAATAGGTACAAGTAAAACACTTGGAGAATGACAGAGGTATGTAGGGAGTAACAGTAGGGCCTACTGAGTAGGGCCTGTCCACACGTACACAGGTATTTTTAAAAGCATTTGGCAGCATTTTGTCTTTTTGTTCACATATAAACTGTGTTTTAGGTCAGAGCTTAGGTTTTGTTTTGTTTTTTAAAGTTTGTTTCTGCATTAAAGTGTGGACAAGGAAAGTAAGGATTTTTTAAAAAGCACTTTAAGTGCTCGCTTAGAGTAGAAAAGCATCATGTAAATACCGGCTTTTTTTCACTATGGCTTCTAATTGGCCAGGAGAACACATCTGACCTATTATTATTGTATAGTTTTTTATAATGTGCTAAGTACATGTGCACTTTTACGGAGCTACTTTTAATCTCATTATACTGCGTATAATGACAATAAAGGCTTTCATTCATTCATTTCATTCTATACACCAGTTGCATTGGCGTGGTCTTATTAGTGCTTAGTTTGGTTGTTTTTTTTTGTATTTTCACATGGACAAATTAAATAAATATAATCAAAATACAAGTTTTTAATTTTAAGTAATTTTTTCAGAAGTCAACATTTTGAGATAATAACTCGAAATGTTGATTTATGACTGATAAAGCTCTTGTAATTTTTAGTTTTTCACCCTCTTCATTTCTGTCATTCTTTGTACTTCTCCTTTTAAGTCCCTATTGGGAAGTATTTTATTTATACAACAAAATTTCACTGTTTTACTTGAACGACTTATTGCTCAAATCCATTGTAGGTCCAAGGAGAGATCAAGAGGAAGTGGAGGAGGTGGCACCTGCAGAGATACATGGGCTCAGACACCAAATACCAGCACCCGTCTATCGGCAGCAGCAACAACTTCAGCACCCAGATCACCATGTTGACACGGTGCAGCCCGAAAACTCGCCGGGGTTCATCATCCTGTCACGATGACTTGTCTAGCATCTGAGTCACAGAGACACACTGTACAAAATGCTCTCATGCCAAACATTAGGCAGAACGTCGCAGCATATACAAGCTTTACCATAAGTACTCTTGGGTCATGTGTGTGGTGCAGAAGAAGGAAAGTGATGAAAGGATTGGAAAAAGAGATATAAGGAGACGGTGTGACCATAATCGAAGCAGTTCGTAACTGCTCCAGAAAATACATTTAAATGACAAGGTTGCACATTGGTTAGCAAACAAAGCGTTTGCAGAGAGAGCCACTTTTGTTCAGGTCACCTGTACAGGTGAATTCGAGTCATATCATTACAGATCATTTGCTCTAATTTTTTAAATATCCCGTGTGCTTAGGTGAGTGAGCTGGTGTAACTGTGAGCTTTGTGCACTCCTGCAGCTCCAAATAATCAAGTTTGGTGCCAAAGCTTTGGAAGGAAGTTAGGTGATGTGTTTTTTTAACAGCAGCATCACAGGCTAACAAAGGTACTGTACCAGAGCTGAACTGTGAGGGTGTGTTTGAGTGCTGAATGTAAATAGTGATGGAAAATGTGCTTTAAAACACACTTTAAAGTATCCAAAATAAGCATAATACTATGCTTCCCCCTCGCCGTGTAGGAAGACAGAAAAAAATGATGGGCTTACAGAGCAGGAAACTTTATTTCCATAAATGCCAAACAGATTAGGCTTCAGACCAAGTGATGCTGATTCACAATGATGGGTTTGGAGCGCAAATGCCCTTCTCTGCACTATCATGCTCACGAGAGACCGGTTGCCCTTTGCCTTCTCTTTTATCAACACAGCCTTTCCTCTTGGCGTGTGTGATTCTGAGCCTATGATTAGGTAGATATTTTTCATTATTTCGGGCACTGTGGTAGTTTTGTGTCGATCACTGACGAGTTCCTGGGTTTGGTGTATTGAACCGACTCCTGCAGTGTAGTGTTTACTGGCTGTTGGGCAGTACAGCAACTCTGAAGAGGAAATGTCCATATGCAGCTCATTCCTTGAATGTTTACATTAACTTGGGAAGAGTTATAAAAAAATGTTGCACAGTCAAGTGTACAGTGTAAATAAACAGATCACATTGTGGTTGTAATACTAGTAATGAATCACTACGTGGCGTTTGTTCAAATTAAAGCACGACAGGATTTAAAACTTTGTCAGGTATATAAAATATTTTTGTACAAGCCGGTTAAAAAGAAATAGTTGTGATATTTAAATGTCTAAGGCGTAAGACACGCATGAAGTAAGCCCCCTTGGTCATGCTGTGTCAGACAGATAATAAGCTTAATCTTCTGAATCTCCATTATGAAAAAAATTTTCTGAATTCTTCAGGTTCAGACTAACTTCTCCATCGGAGGAGTCTGAACTTGACAAGTCAGCAGAGGATGTAAGAGCCTGTACGCAAAGCAAAGTGACAAGGATGACTGGCCCTGTCACAACGATGCTGTCTTTCTGCTTTTGAGCTCACGTAGGTTTGAAAGTAAGGCTTGTTCATTCTAGGGAACAACCAGGGAATCAAGTTTTATATGGGAGGAAGGAATTTGTCTCAACCTACCAGTGATGTAAAGGTTTAGATCACTGTTAAGTTTAAAAAAAAAAAAAAAAAAATTCAAATGTGCAAATATGTGTCAAGGAAATATTGAACATCAAACACCTTCAGATTTCTTAAAGTAATATTTCTACATTTAGAGAAAAGGGAAAAGATTGGAATCACTTTCATATTGTGGTCAGAAGTTTACATGCACTCATCATGGGCGTGAATGACATGCTAATTTTGGCCTCTTAATGATTTCTTTGAACTGTTCTTTTTTCCGGGGTGGAATGATTTACCAGCATACATCTATAATTACTTTAAAAACAATAACTGGATGCACACGTTTCATTTATTTATGGATTTTCTGTGATCCACATTGGGTCAAAAGTATACATACAGGCTCAAATATATACATAAGCTGAACACTGGCAGCAAAACAGCCCCAGAGCATGATGCTATCACCATTGATATCACTTGACAGTTTGCACAGCATTCTTAGTTTTTCACCTTTACTCCTTCAAACATAATTCTTGCCTTTGCCAACTCAGTCTTTGTCTTTGTCTAAAACCTTTCTCCTTTAAACTCGACTGAAATGTGCAGTTGCAAATTTGAGTCTGAAGTTGTCGATTTTGGAGCGGCGACTTCTTCCTTGATCAGCACCCTCTAATGTCCACGATGATTTAAATCTCACTTCACTGTGGACAGTGACACTGGTGTTCCAAAAGTTTCCAATTCATGACAGATCTAAACCTCGGTGGTTCCTGCGTTGTTCCTGATCATCTAACCAATTTGCTCTCATCTAAGGGTGACATTTTGGGTCTACTTCTAAACC
>VOQK01042054.1:15151-26488 GCA_015052645.1 Benitochromis conjunctus | reverse complement strand
GTTTTAAATTCCAGTACCTTTAACGTAAAATGAGCTTTTTGTGAGTAAGATATGCTATACCATGCTTTTGTTACCAAAGTGAGGTTTATTTTCATAAGGGCTTTTGGCTACTCGACAAAGGCGTGGCCTTAAGTCAAATATTTCTTTATTTAACTCTCAGGAACACTCACTTAAAGCTTCAGACTCAAGTTGCTCATGCAAATATTCTAATACGTGTAATAAGAACAAGAATCTGCCCTCCTTTATTTGTATATTTAAATATTCACGTTTTACAGCCACTTCCTCTTTGACCAGCGATTCTGTTCATGTTTAGCAAATAAAAATGGGCCTATTTCAGTACAAATTTCAGCTAATATGAGTGTGTAATGTCATCAGAAAGGAGTACATCTGATTCTTGTGGCAACAGCGTGTTTGTAGCAGACACCTCAATGGGTTGAAAACACTCCCTCTCTGCAGCCCACACAAAAGTATTATCCCAGTAAATGGCTGTACTTTTTCACTTCATTGTGTGCTGCTACAGGTCACAGTGCCCTGAAAAGAAAAAAATATCTCAAAACTTACACAATGCAGTTTTTTCTCCCCCAAGGAGCTCCTTAAAGAGCTCAGTTGTTTGATTTCTGTGTCATCATTCTACTGCTTTACAGATGACAGTAATGGTCCCATGCATTAGCAGGTAAGCAGAACAAACAGGTAATTATTGCTGGTTGGAAAAATGGCTTTAAAATTTTTTGTTTGTTTGTTTCATGTAGGAAACGTATTCATTACGTTTGTAAGATGCTATCGCTCACTAAGGATACCCGAGTTAGTAGAACATTTCTGCATTTCACAAACATTTACAGCTAATGAAGATGACAAAAACATGAAAAAATACACCCCAGACCCTGGTGAAAAATCTGTTAATGCCACCTGTCATTAGCATTGTCGTCACTGACAGTGTATGGTCCTCCTGCTGGATAAAAATTAATTGGTGGTCCCTCCAATTCTGCCTTGTAGCAAAAAACTTTGTGACCATTAAATGCAAACCTTTCAGGTACCCATAGTGGATTTCATGTAGTCATACTGGTCACTGTGAATCTTGTAGAGATGCATTCAAAACAGCAGAAGTAAGTACCAAATTATGAAAGAGAGACACAGTGAGCGGGAATTTTGCGGAGGTCTGTACTGAGGAGAAACAGAGGAGAAGACATAGGCCGATTAAAACAGCTGATTGGCTACTGTGTCCGACAGATTTTGTGTTTTACATTTTACACCTGTGTATATGTGTAGATGAGTTTTAATCGGCCTTTGTCTTCTCCTCTGTTTATGATCACATAATAATATTTCACCCTCTTTTTATTACAGACTTTAATATGAAGCAATATATTAGAAAGCAGTCCAGAGTCAGTCCACCTCAATTCACCCCAAAAATGGTCAAAGCCTTGTAGTTGTCTGCTATGACATGGAGAGATGTCAATTTTATCAGTTACCCAGAATATTATAACATATAGACATGATGGTTTCAACCCTTGGCTCCGTGTCTGTCTATAAATGTTTCCAGAGCCAAACTTATTCAGCTATTTAACACTGCAGGGCATCTGAACATACAACATTTAGGAACCTTTTACAGATTTTAAGAATTAAGAATATTTAATATATTAAGAAAATTAAGAATACACTCCTTCATTAGGTACAACGCTAAAGCAATCGCTACAATGTGTTGCAACATCAACAAAATAAAATGCTGTATTAAAAACTCACTACAATTTGCCCCTTACAGATATTTTTCTTTAAGTAAAAATATACATATATGAATGAGGGTAAAGATTCCTGCACCTCAAACTGATGTTCAGTATTTGACAGGTATGACTGACCCTCAGAGATTGCTTTTGTGTGTAAAACTTCAGCTATTGAAGTTAATCCTTATGTTGTCCCTCGTTCTAATTTGTACAACTCACTGACTTGAGTGTGGTGCACCTCTTGCAGAGTTCAACAACATAAAGAAAAATTCAGCAAAGACAAGACTCTGTGTGCCATAAAAGATTAACAGCTACACCCCGTCATGCCTGGTTCCTCTGATCAGCTGCTTTTGGGTCTAATTTTTCATTAGCTTTATCCATGAAGGCAAATTGAGCTTGCATATAATATGATTACCAATTCATTGGAAAGGTAGCAAATGTAAATAAATGGATTAACCGGGTTGGAGGATTCTGCATGAAATTCAATGCACATAATAAAAAGAACAACCTTGAGGCTTATGTGTGATCATCTGTCTACATTTATGCGATGCTGTTGAATATCGTGCAGTCAGATTAAATGTTTTGACTACTTTTGGTGTAGACTTCAAAATTTGTCAATGTAAGGTCACAGCTGTGAGATTTCATGAAGACAGGGTGGGCTGCAGACGAGACAGAAGATGGATGAAGTTATTTTCAGATTCCCTGTGACTCTTAAAATGCGAGACAGGTGTCTTGCCTTTAAGCATCATTCAGTATTCATGGCACTGGTTAAATATTCATGTGACAAATAAGGAGAAGCTTGGAAAGGTGAACGACTGAGAAAACAAGTGAGCTCCGTGAGGCTGTTTTGATCACCTCTGCTGATTAAAAGAGACATTGTCTGCCAAATCCGACCTGATCTGTAGCTGAGAGTCAGTAATAAATATTGACGGTTTGCCTACTTTCCACAGGTAGTGCAACTCTAGGACTGAGTTATTGTACCCCGTGTATGGGATGGCTCCAGTAACTGGCTGTAATTCACAAAAATATACCACTCACTCATTCACCACAAATATACCAAGTCTAACTGATGACAAATGTTAGACTTTCTATATCATATGAGGAGTGATAGACGGATCTGTTCTTACTCTACTTTGCATATAACAGAGAGTGTTACAATAAACTTTGATTTCTCACCTTGAACTTTATGACCATTTCACACATTAGCATGCCAACCATGACTTCCAACCAATGCATGGTGATTTTAAAGAACACCGTGGCCCTGAACTGACCCGGTTCAATGAACCCCCAAAGATATTCTGCCATGTAAACTCCCCAGTAGTTTCCCTCAAGCAGCCACCTCCACACACTTGAGGCAGGACTGAGACGACTGCTCTGTGCACAGACAGCAACAAAGCCACCATGGACAAATCCATGAATATTATAATTTATTAATTTATTAATAATTTATTTGTTTTTATTTACATGGTTGTAAGAAAAAAAAATCCAGATTTTTTGCTTAACAAATTTATTATCCATGATTTTTCTAATTTACTGTTATTACTTTTTGATTAAGATGAAAAATTATAGCTTTTTATTTGCATTCTTGAATAGAAAAATTGTTTCAAGCTTGATTCATTTCTGACTTCTCAGAGAAGTCCAGTGTGCCAGCTCAAAGCTTGGGTGTACATTGTGGAGTGTGGTCTGCAGCTCGGCTGCAGAGGAGGGGTGGTGCGGTGGGTTCAGGGGGCAGTCGGGGGTGATCAGGTAATCAGCCTCTGCCTATATCAGGAGATCACTGGGACCACAGGAGAGAGAAATCACTGTAAATAAAATGTCACCAACCCTTCAATATTGTGTACGTAACGGGTCCTTTGGTCACAAACATGAAACTATATTGTTATTATTTTTTTCAGGTAAATTGCCTAATAAATAACTGTATAACCTTACTTTTAAAAGACATTAAAAAATTTGTGTTTTCTTATTTTAATGACAGGTAGTCTAACAAATCTTTTAGGCACTGTACAGGTAAATTAACTTATGTTATACAAGTGCCCTAACATCATAAATAAAGGCAAAGCCATAAGGTCAGTCTTTTGAAAAATCAATCAGTGCCACAGTCTGACCCCCTCAAAATTTAATTAATGTACAATAACGTTGGCATCTTTAAATGAGCCATGAAAAATTGCAGTACATATGGGTCAAAACTTTGGATTTTTTGAGTATTTTTGAGTCCTCGTTACTTCATAAGTACAAGAGATATCCACCTGAAATGTTTAGGGAGTTATTTAATGCTAAAATATCTTTTTTTACTTTCCAGCACTGTTGCGCTAACATCATAATAATGGGCTATATAATAGTTTAAATAGCAAACCTCCACCAGTTTGATATCAAAATGCTGATTTAATGCTAGAAGTGCATTTTGTGTAAACTTATATTATCATGTGGGATACTAAGTGGTCAGTCAAAACAGGTTACAGCACATGAAGGGACTCTTTTAATCTACATTTTGAAACCAGTCTCTATAACATAGAGTAACAGAAACAAGCACATCGATCACTGAGGTCAAAGTTTAGTTTGTAACCTCTGACACCTGTAATGTAAGGTACAGGATGTCATTTTTCCTTTCGATCTCTAAGGGTGCCGAGCTGCTCTTTCATCTTGTTTTTTAATAAATACTCAGATATGATTAAAATCACACCCCAGTTAATCAGAATCCATTTTTCTAACACATGTGCTCATATTTAGTATACATACAGTGACCTATCACCACCAGCGCATATTCCTGGTTAGGCATGATTCACGCTTAACAAGGCAGGGTGTAAACAAGCCTGGGAAATTACACCACACATTTAGACAATGACGGGAAGCTTGATCTCACGTATGAAGTGAATGCACAATTCATTTATGGAAATGATTACTCACATAGCATTTAAAGTCTTGTCTGGGCCAAGTATTTCTTTTGTTTGAAAGTTCTTGTGTGTCTTCATGTGGAATTTCTTTGCAGCTAAATCAACCTAATTAACTCTTAACACACCACTGTATCCAAAATAGGTTTTGCTTGCATTAACAGATTCAGATTTAAAAGCCCTGCAGCAATGCTGCGAATCCACCAAACTTCAAATTTAAAAAAAAAAAAGGATAGAAGAAGAAGAAACTAAAATATACCTGTTTAAAAAGCAGACTGGGTTTTTAAATAATGACTTTTCCTCTGATTGCTTTTCTAATATTCCTTTGCAGCAGCTTTGTAGATAGCTCACACATGAGCGGTTAGTGTGGGACTGATAGAAGAGCCAATTTCTGTCTAGCTCTGTGTTTTTATAAACGAACAGGAGGTGGATGAAAGCAAAAAGAGTAAAGTAATGGGATTATTGGGGGTATTTTTAAAAGCTAAGGCTTTACATCAACTCCAGGGAGGGGCAAATGAAACACACACAGCTCAGAGCGTGCTGTGTATATGGATGAAAAGACGTTTGCTTAAATCAAAGTTTAGCAAAGTGCAGACTTTCAGCTTTAATTCGAGCGCACATTCCCCCATTTTCAGGGGCTCAAAACCATCAGTATGCTGAGTAAAATGTGAATAAAATGGAACGCAATGAAACCAGAATTATATTCAGAGCAGAACATAGAAAACATATCAATCTGAGAAAATGCCGCATTTTAAGCACAATATTACTTCATTTTGAATTTGATGACAGTAACACATCTCAAAAAGTTGGGACAAGACCATGTTTACCACTTTGAAATATGCAGGGCCTTCATCTGGATGGGAGCAAATGTTGTTCCAAAACTTGAATATACCTTTCAGCACTGATGGTGCCTTTCCAGATTTGGAAGCTGCCAGTTTGATGAGCATAAACGGACCTACATACCATACATATCAGAGATACAGGCTTTTGAACTGAGTGCTAATGACAACCGATGGTCCTTCTCCTTACAGCAAATCGATTTCAATGACTCCTGCTTTTGATGCAGTGCTATCTGAAGGTTAACCTTAGGATGACGTTATGTGCCGTGGATAATGACAGATTTTAAGTCTTCACAATTTTGTATTATTCTGAAAGAGTTCCACAATTTGTAGACACTTTTATTGTTGCTTTTGTTCTTTTTGCAGATTGCTGAACCTCTGCTCATCCTCTGTTCATCTTTACTTCTGAGAAACATTCTGGCTGTTTCATTTTAGCACCGCTTAATTTTCAAGCCTTTTGTGGCCCCTGTTCCAACAATTTACGATCTCATCAAGGAACATTTAATTGAACAAGCAAATTATGATTTCAATAACTAAACTATATCACCAATCTGATTGCTTCAGAGCAACCGATAAATTGACTTTGTGGTGAAACCGGTTCTCATCCGCTGTTTCTAAAAAGTCAAGAATGAACTTGAAGGCACAACTTTACAGAGTTGTCTATATTGTTCTGTGAAGAGATGGCCAAGCTGGATCCCTGAGCAAGGAACATCAAAGACTCAGGGCTTCTGAATTGTTGAACGTATGATAAGCATGAGAAAAATGTGGTATTGCCCTCAGGTTTGGAGTCCCAGACTTAGATTCACCACATTACAGCTGGAACATGATGAGAATGGAAAGCCTTAGCCATTATTTTCTGCAACAGTAGACATCGAAAGAGTACAAACCGCAAAACTGAAAAAGTGTCTGGATAGAAATAATAAGTGCTTCCTTATAGAAACTCCCAAATCTACAAACATAGGCTTTGAATTTGACAGTGTATAATGGAGGATTTAGATGATTTTGTGTGTGTTGATATGCCCCTAAGTAGCCAAGAAATCTGTTCATTTAAAAACCTGCACTGTAGTCACAAATACCTTAGCAAAATGTAAGCTTTAAAGGTGAAGTTCATTGGTGCCCACAGCTATTGAAACAAAGAGAGAAGGAGAAAAATCCATGATATTTTTTTTACACTTTTGATATTGAAGGCCTCCATGGGGAGACTGCAACACTCATGGCACCTGGAATGAAAGATGAATGATGCGTCTGAAATTAATGGGAAAGGCCAAAGTGTAGGCTGTCAGCTGAGTAGTGAACCTGAGAAAAAGATTAAAAGGATAGAAATGGGTGCCAGAGTGACTCACATTGATTAAATCTCAGAGTAATTTCATACAGTCCTACCAGACCAGACCCTGCAATCGCATTAGACAGGACACTTCTGACCTTCTGAATAACGTTTTTTGGGTGTGTTTCTCTGTCACAGTCATGTGGTCACAGAGGGTTGCTCTCTGACCTAAAAACCGGAATTTAACCAAATCATGTCACTAATACACTTTTGAATTTATTTAAATGGATGTCATTATAAAAGTGGAAATCACAATCAGAACCTCTCTAACTAGTTTCCAATCAAACTGTTGATGTTAAGGTGGCTGTGGCCAGGTTTTAGTAAAAGTCGGATTTCACTTACTTACGTATGTTTATAATTTATCAGTTTCAATTTATGATTCACCTATTTTCAGCAGTTTGATCAATACTTGATACTCAGAGCTTTTTTTAACTTAAATAATTTAGTGGATAAATTATTTTAAATAATTATTTAGGAGAAAAAAAAAATATCCACTATGTACGTTCTCCCTATGGCTGCTTGAGATTTCTGGCTTATAAGTACTCTGGCTGTCTCCCACAGTCCAAAGACATGGAGTTAGTGGGGTTAGGTTAAATGATAATTCCAGACTGCCCATAGGTGTGAATGATGATTTTCTGTCTATGTATTCCCAGCGATAAACTGGTTACCTGTCCGGAGTAGCCTGCGTTTCCTTCTATGACAGCTGGGATAGATTCCAGCCCTGTACAACCCTGAAATGGATAAGAGGATGGATGAATGTGTCTACTACTTTTGGATTTTCTGTGTGAGCTATGTCATTGCTCTATCATTATTCTTCCTATTTTAAATTGTATCCATTCCCTTCACAATAATGAGACAGCTTACTTCAACACTGTATCCACATTATCCTGATAAGAATCAGAATCAGAATCGCATTTATTGGCCAAGTATAGGCGCAAACACATACAAGGAATTTGGTTCCGGTCTCTCAAGCACAAAAAATGGAAGAACACACAATATATAAACAACACAATGAACAATGTACATAACCAACAATATAAAACAATATAGAAGCAATATAAATATGAATCATTATGTAAAAAAGATACATGATTAAAAAGTGAATGCCACAGAATATCCAAAAAATGCCTTTGCAGTCTGGCAGTGTAAAGCAATGAACAGTTCAACTATTTAGAAGGGAAATAGCAAGGGGAAAGAAACTGTTCATGTGTCGGGTGGTCCTGGTCTGCAAGCTTCTATAACGTCTGCCAGAAGGCAGCAGGTCAAAAAGTCTGTGTCCAGGGTGTGAGGAATCTGTAATGATTTTCCCTGCCCGTTTCCTGATTCTTGAGTGGTACAGGTCTTGGATGGAGGGCAGGGGGGTGCCTATAATCCTTTCTGCTGCCCATGCCGTCCGCTGCAGTCTGCACCTGTCCTGTTTGGTAGCTTCTCCATACCAGACAGTGATGAAGGAGCACAGGACAGACTCAATGACTGCAGTGTAGAACTGGATCAGCAGCTCCTGTGGAAGACTGTACTTCCCCAGTTGTCTCAGGAAGTACATCCTCTGCTGGGACTTTTTGAGGATGGAGGAGATGTTAGTCTCCCACTTCAGGTCCTGGGAGATGGCAGTACCCAGAAACTTGAAGATCTCCACAGTAGACACCGGGCTGTCTGATATGCTGAGAGGGAGCTGAAGTCTGAAGTCCACTGTCATCTCTACAGGCTTGAGTGTGTTCAGCTCCAGGTTGTGCTGGCTGCACCAGAGTACCAGCTGCTCAACTTCCTGTCGATATGCAGACTCATCACCATCCTGGATGAGGTCAATGATGGTGGTGTCATCTGCAAACGTCAGGAGTTTAACGGTCAAGTTCTTGGGGGTGCAGTCATTGGTGTTGAGGGAGAAGAGTAGTGGTGAGAGGACACGTCCTTGAGGGGCACCAGGGGCACAACTCATTGCTAATAACAAGAAAAAGTGTCACTGAAACCAATGTCTGTGCCTTTCATGTTTTATTTTTTATCTTTGGAGTTTTTTTAACAATTCTCAGTTCCTGGTGAACTCTGCTATCACTCCCTTCTCTGTTGAAGCCCGCTTGTCAACCAATAAGCATTCGGCAGTTGCTTTCGGCTACTTCTCCTTCCAGAATTGCACAGTCAGGATCTTGGGTGACTGCACAGGTGTGCACCTCTCCCCCTTCTGTCCCACCGTTTGAAGTGTACGTGGACACACATGCTGGACCATAAATTCTGCTTAAGAAAACATTCTTCTCCTGATCGTCTAGATGAGCCCAACAACCCTCATCTGTCTACCACTTATCAGCACAACACTTTAGCAATGCAACTGTTTTGACAGTTGCTCCATCAATGCCCAATAGGTCTCTTTTTAAATGTCTCTCTCTGTGTTTGCCAACATAAAGCAGAAAAAGAGAAAAAAAAACATGTGTTAGAGCTTCCCTTGTGAGGTAATTTACTTTCCTTATATATCTCCTCAATTCAGTGAATGGCACTCCCCATGTGAGACACAGTAATGAATAGGACTGCCAGCACAGATGTCTTCATAACCCGCAGCTACAGTCATTCAAGATATCAAAGGAATACACACGTAAAATACCAGGACTTGAATAGACTGAAGAATTTTGCAGCTGCTTGATTTCTGAGAAAATTGATATACAAATAAACATACTGGTTGAAAAGAAGTAGAGATATATTTCTATTAAGTGAAACGATCCAGAAGCTTCATATTCAAGTCCACCTGCATGAGAGCACCTTGAAAACTGACAGGATGACACAACAGTGAACTGTGTCACATCCTCTCACTGCTCATAATTGCTCTCCACTTGCCTTTAATTAAAAGACATAATCCCATTAACAAGCAGAAATAGGATTAATACTGCCTCAGACTCCAGCTGCTGCTCTGTAATGAGTGTGACCGTGTGTGTGTATGTGTGTGAGTGGAAGTGTCTGGTCCCCTGACTCAGAGATATCACCAATACCACATGGGTGATGTGGGTGAGAGGAAACGAGTGAGAAAGGGATGCTAAAGGATGGTCCAAGAAAAAGAAATGGAGATTGAGGATGGAGGGTGACAGAAATACAAAGCAACACAAAATATTAAAGGAAAACAATCATATGTGCACTTTACAGTATGTGTGTGTCTTCTGCTATATAATTTTATAAATATCAGTTACTGTTTAAAATTCTCAGTGATATGAGAGGAATTTGGAGAGACAAAAGGATTGGAAGAAAAAAAAAACGAGAGAGAATGATTCAATGACAGAGGTCAGAGTGTTTTCCACTGAGACATCCTCCCTCGTCGCTGAGCTAAGGTGAGAAACAATGACCGTGAAAGGATGACATGCCAGCACAACGCCACTATTGTAGAAATAACAAAGGCTGCTGCTGAGCCACAAGGATAAGAGGACACGGTAACAGGGGAGCGTTCAGTGTTTCTGAGTCGATTATGTTGTTGTTACCACACAGCAATGCCTCCCTGCGTCTATGTCTTCTAATGTACCTTACACAAGCCGACACCATCCTTATTCCCCCGTCTGTTCTGTAATTGTTGCACTTTTTTCATCTCTCTACATGGCCCCATTGTTGCCGTCAGTTGGAAATATTGTATGACTCTTGCTGTGTCGTATTTTGCATTTTTCCTTCGAAACCGATAGTTTGAAGATCATGTCCAATTTCACAAGCCTCATGTGGCCACATAAAAGCATGAAAAGTGAAGAAATCACAAATTGTGTTGCAAGAACTGTTGCTTAACTGAAGAAAAAGTATTTACTGGAGCGGTGAGCTATTGCAGATGGACCAAATGTTTTATTTCTCGCCAAAGTCATATAGAGATATGATGGAAATGATATGACAGCATGCAGCAGCTGATCTTTGTGACACCTATGTTAATCAAGATCTGAAAAGGAATAACAATGTTCTGTGAATTTCTGACAAACAAACAAAGTTGTAGCTATCAATGTCACAAAATCTGCTGAAACTAACACAAAAGTAAATGACCTTGTATATCATTTTTTCATGGACATCTACTGGTCAGTATTCCAGCAGCCAGCTCTGTTAGTTACGTGTGTGAGTTTGTGTATGTGTGCTTGATGTGTCAGGGTTTGAACCAGTGAGTGGTAGAGTTCAGAGGGCTTGTCTGCGCTCTCTCTGTGGGCTTCTCTCTGACAAGACAGTGAAGTGACAGCACCGAAGCACAGACACATTACTGACAACTAAGGTTAGACTGATAAATGAGGTCAAAAGTGGCCTTGTGCTTTAAAATTGGAAATACCTGTCACTGCCATTCTCCAATTATAACACGTATTGAATGAAGTTTCATCAGCTGTGCTGTATTATAGACTCTATGAATGCTACACCAGTCTTTTGGAAATTTAATGCTTTATTTGTAGTATGTAGCAACCACCATATATATATATATATTAGAGAGAGAGAGAGAGAGAGAGAGAGCTATCGCCAGCTTGAGGGCAGAATTTTTTTGTATGAAACCTCAGGATTCAGGACATCAGTGAGCAAGCTGAACCCTGGACATCACAGGGTGATCAAACCTTGCTTCCGTCTATCCCCACAGAGTCTTTAAG
>VOQK01042052.1:8795-24817 GCA_015052645.1 Benitochromis conjunctus | reverse complement strand
TTTCCCCCCAAAACATTTTTTTTCCCAACTGCTTTTTTAACAGAGCAAAGGACTTTCAACATGGTATTTCTAAGCATGCTAGTTTCCTTTAGAAAGCATAAATGATTTCTATTTTCACAAATAGCAGAATTATTTTAGAAAAACACCCAAAACTTACCTAAAATTTACACTCAGTATAAAAACTTCAGCAAAGGTTTGAGCTGTGAGTTAAGAAAGCATCAAAATAAAAACAGTTTAGACTTGACAAAAGAATTGGTGACGCACACAAAGCAGGAGACAGCTGCGCAAAGTTATCACAGCATTTCCAAGTGTCAAGAAGTGGAGTGAGAAATGTCATCAAGAAATCCAAAGACGGCCAGCGAAAGATTTCAAAGACTGGAAAGAAAACTAGAGAGAGACGTGTCTAAAGACCCCCAGGACAACTGATAAGACACTCGTGAACGACTTAGTCAAGTCAGGAACTGGAGTCTCAGAGAAGAAAGTCATTAGAACTCTGCACAGGAATGGACTGTGAGGTTACAGACCAAGAAAAACTCCTTAAAGCCAGACTGAAGTATGTTAAGGACAACCTGGAGAAAGGTTATGCATACTGGAAGCATGTCCTTTTGTCAGATGAGATGAAACTGTTTATGTTTGGAGAAAGAATGGAGAAACCTACAACCAGAAGAGCACTGTCCCCACAATGAAACATGGTGGTGGGACTATTATACTTTGGGGATTCCTAAGTGTGTCTGGAAATGGGAATCTCATCAAAGTTTGAAGGAATCATGAAGAAAGAAGGATATGTGAAAACTTTATCTGATTTTGTCTTCCAACACAACGGCAGCATGGGCTGGGATCGCTCAGGAGGCAACTGCTAAGACACTGAAGGCTGTTATCCAGCAAAAAGGACACACAACTGACCATTAGCATCAGGTAGGCAAACAGCCAACCACATGGCAGCAAGTCAGGGCTTTTAGGCTGTTAGAGATGATCAACACAACATACTGAATTGAATTGAATTGAATTGAATAATCCTGAAGTTCCAATCGAGCATCAGAATATGGCAGAAAAGTGATTAAAGCGATTTTGAATGTGGCATGGTTGTTAGTACCAGACACACAGGACTAAGTGTTTTGGTATCTTCTGATCTTCTGTGATTTCCCCACACTCTTCACTAGGTTTTAAAAACAATATCCAGGAAACAATATCCAGTGAGTTAAATTTCTCTGGGTCAAAATGCCTTGCTGACATCAGCGAATAGCTAGACTGCTTTGAGCAGATAGGAAGGCAACAGTAACTCAAATAACTACTTGTTACAACCAAATTATGCAGAAGAAAATCAGTGAATGCACAACTTGAAGGAGATGATCGACAGCAGCAGAAGACCACACCAGGTGCCACTTCTGTCAGCTAAGAACAGGAAACAGAGCCTACGGTTCACATGGACTCACCAAAATTGGACAATAGAAGAATGAAAAAAAGTGTTAAGGCTGTTCAGAAGACAAAAGCACGTCCAACATGGTGTCATCAAGGTGTACCTAACAAAGTGACCAATGAGTGTATACCATGAAGAATAAGATTTCAAGGTTTTATTTATAACTCATAGCAGTACTGTAATACACTGACTTACATCACTGCCCTACAGTGCATCCAATCTTATTTCTAAGGTAAGACTGATGTAGACAATTTTCTTTTAATTTCAGTTTCATTATTTAAACAGTTTTTTTTTTTTAATCAAATCAAGAGAGGGGCTGAGGCTATCTGAGAAAATCCACCAGGAGGTTATTTCTGTTCAGCAGGAAGACGAAGAAATCAAAATCAATTCAGCAGCAGACAATGCCCTTTATAATCGCATTGATTGGTTCCTGTTATTCCCAGTAAACTGACATCTCCTGCTCTCTCTCTCGCTCTGTCTTTGTAGATGACTCACACACATTGCCACACACAAACAGCAAAGACTGTTACGCATTATCTAACCTTATTAAGCCGGACTGTCTACAGCCTTCCTGCTCTGTGCTCATTTCTTCGGCCGCTTAAGCAGATCTACAGGTTAAGAAGCAGAAAACAACATTGGCAGAAAGTGAGCAAAGGGATCAGCGGCGAGAAAGAGAGTCAGCGGACATTTACGTCTGTTAGCCGATCCAAACCAGAGATACAGGCCGAGGACACGGGCAAATATAGCTATATGTCCCACACATGACCAGCCTTTGCAGAGGCTCATACAGAAAAGGAAAACAGGATAAGACAAAATTAAAGTTGCCACAACACAAATGAGAGAACAATCATTTCATCCTGTCAGAAGAAATTTAATACACCAGAAGTCACACACAAACTTTTATATACAACATATTCAAAAGTTTGGACACAATTAATAAAGCTTGAAGACAATTTCCCCAATTACTATTTCATTTTTTTAGAAAACAGAACAGGGGTGATAAGCTATGTGTAGCAGTTAGCCTAAATAAGAATGAAATCCACACACAAACACATATTATAGTCACCATTGTGTTGCATGCAAACTCACAAACACACATACACTCATATATATGTATACCATAAGAAATTTAAAAGAATTGTAAACAGAATTCTAATAATAGAACCAATGATTTGTTCTAATAGCTCCATAAAAAACGAAGGTAAAAAGACACGAAAAAACACGTCTTTTTATTCCAGTCTGTCCAGCACTGAGACAAATATATCAATTATGATGTGAACTGAAATTTTTTTGACTCCCCCATCCCCCCATCCCCTTTTTTTCTTTTTTTACAATCAACAGGTTAATAAATGTAAACATGTACCAGAGTTCACCCTGTGCCCATTTAGCTAATGTGTGTTTTCAGGCAGCAGACACAACGTAAAGAACAGAGCATCTGCAGGATCTCACAACCAGAGGATCACAGTCGGCATCACGCTGAGCCACAGTGTGCCAGACAGCTAGAAGCGAGGTCACCTTCTCACTGCCTATTTCTGTCCTCCTGTCCATACGTCTCTTTGTTTTCTACTGCGACGCCTGCCAGTAGTTATGATGACCAGATGTCACCAGAGTCATGGGGAGATTAAGGGGACCCTCGGCGGTGGTCATGTCATCCTCTCCACCTCGACACGGATCTCATTATTGCACCTTGCTGCCAATATGTGACCTCAGCTCTCTGGCATACACTGTGTTTTTGCCACTTTTGTAAGAAGCTAAATCCAATCTGAGTGAGATGTGTGGTGGGGTGTGTGAAGTCTGGTTTAGAGACAAGTCAATAATTGGCCGTGGGATTGTCGCAATCCTGTGTTGGGTTTGCTGTGTTTAAAAAAGGAAACCTTTTGGCTTGTTCTCACTATTCAGGTTTATTCAGCTTTAATTACTTTGTACAGTAGATCAGGATCACCAAGCTTTTTCAGAAATGGACTCCTTACAATATAAAACATGAAATAAAATGAGAGGATTTAACTCTAACTGTTGTACCAAGCAAATCCAACAATGTACCAAAACCTTTACAGAACACATGGCACCCTCTCTGCTAAAACAATACCCTGACTCACTGTGATGTCTTATCAACAGTGGTCCACCAGTACCCAGATTTTGGCTGATGACTGGCATTTGTTCATTGATGCAATATATCAAAACAGAAAAGCATGCAGCCACTGTTACAAAACATTTTTGGACCACCTTTTGAAGCCTCTAATTTAAAATCTTGGTTGTCCCTAGTTAGTTTTTATTTTGTTTTTTGTTTTTTTTAACCAAAAGCATTAGATAGATAGATAAAACTTTATTAATCCATTGGGTGGGTTCCTCCGGGAAATTCAGTAGACTAACATTAGCACATTAACATTAGCACTGCAGGTGGCATTGTTTCCCAGTGTAGGATGATATCTTTAGCTAGCAAAAACTAGCATGTGTATGAAGAGCTTATTCCTTATAAAGTACCAAAAGGTTGCTTGTGTTCATCTGGACGCAGCATTTTCAGTGGGCAAAACGTTTCGTCACTCACCCGTGACTTCTTCAGTCTCAGCTGACTGCAGGTTTCCAACCTTATAAACAGTACATTTGCACAATGACTGAAACTAGCACCACTGAATGAACAATAGATTGTGAGGTTCCTCACAGTGACTTGGATGAGTATTTTGGAACAACCAAACACTAACCATGCATGGCGTTAAACCTCAGTGCACTATGGCCTAAAATGGCTTTTAGTCATTTGGGTAATTTGGTATTAGAAGTGTTTATAAAGCCCTTGTCAGAGATGGGATATTTAACACTGCTCCCTTTGTTAGTTTACCATTTTTTTAGACATTGGCCACTTTGACACTCCTGATGGCTCAATTCAGATTGTGGTGAAAGTACTCTGCAGTGATATAGTGCAATATTTGACATACGCACAAGTAGCCTACATTGTGATCTTATCTTGTACATGTGTGTGGTAATTCTGTTCGAGTGGTATTTCATGTGTATGTCAACAGTGATAAAAAGAAACTGAGAGTTCAAACTCCAGCTGTTCTGTCACAACTTACAATTTATGGAGTGAAGTGGGTGTAAATGATAAACTGTTAGGTGTCAGCTGCCAGTCCAACTCTGGTTTCCCCAAACTACCACCTGACAGACGCTTCTGAAGAAGCAGATTGGCAGCTTTAGTGTGTATAAACTGAAGGTAATATGAGACCAGTTATCTTGTACAGGTTTTACTTTGTTTGAAATCTGGTTTTACAAGATGTCATTTGTCAATGAAAAAAACATTAACTAAATATGATCATTTGCAGTGAAGATTGGAAAGTTGCTAAATTGATTGCACCTAATTCCACTTTCCTAACAGTTGTTGTTGTTGGAGCTTTTCTCCACACGCAACTGTCTAAAAAGGCAACAACTCATTAAGAAACTAAGTGATAAGCTTATCAGTTGCCAGTGAGACTGGAAACACTGTTGCTCTTCAGGTTTTGGATTTGACGCCTGATCAGAGCTGAACAGAATCTAAACCGCCGGTTTGGGCAAATTCTCAGCTTTCCCTTAAGCGTCTGCTGTCTGGCAGCCTGTCTTCCTACAGTTCTACCATGTTCAACTGTTCATTTGTGGTGCCAGAACATAGTCTCTCCTGTTGCAACGTCCTTTTTCACTTTCTTACAGATGTAAGCACTTACATCTGACAGCTGAATGGAAAATCTCCTACTGTTTCCCTCTATGTATCTCATAGAGGGTGCAAGAACGGCATCACTTTGTGATACTGGAAATGCCACATAATGATGAAACTGCTGCAAGTGTCTCTTTTTTAATTGATTTTGGTGGAAAGAAAATGGGTGGTGACACATTAGTGCACTCTTCCACCGCACAATCATGCATTTCTGATCCTCCATCTATTGTCGTCTCCTCTGTGTTGCTGAGCCTCCAGATCACTGCTTCCTAGATAAACCCTAAGTCTGTATCTATCTCCTTAGACAGTCTGATTAGCACTGCGTCACAAAAAGGGCAAGTAATCTTGGTCCGAGCACAGGAATAGAGCTCTGGGAGGGGCCATGTCACCGGAGAAGCACTACATGGCCACCACGCACATGTCCATGGGTAATCCCTTCTTAAATAGCCCCTGGGCAGGAAAAGGAAGAAGCTGGGGTGTGGGACATTACGCCGTGGGAGCAGCACCAGTCAGTGTCCTCTTATCCCTTGGACACAACACAGCAGCAGGGACAGGAGAGGGATTCCGGTACAGACACTTGTTGGACTCTAGGAAGAAGGTCCTCTGACCAGGATGAACTTTGCTGCTCAATTATTCTACTCGAGCTATTTGAGCGAGCGACTTGAGCGTTTGTACTCACCACGGCCGGCCCTTAAAGGCAGCGAGGAGAATGACCCCTTCTGGCAGAGGTGGGAAATTACCTGTAGGCTTCTTCAGAGCCCCAGACCTCTCCCCGGGCCAGATCAGCCCTCTAGATTCAGATCTACCCTCAGAGTTTTGAGGTAGTTCCTCCTACCACAGTATTTATGTCTATTTCTTAAATGACTTCCATTCCTAGTCTGCTGTGTCCAGTCTCTTCTTCAGTTGTCTCCCACCACTTTAGTTATAAGTGGAACTCAACAAAACCCACGATATGTTCATGCTTGGTTGTTGCAGACCCCCAAATCAAAGATCCACATACTCTGGCCTTCTCCATCTATCTCTCCATCTTCTCCCTGCTCTTCCTACCAGCATCCTAACCACTGATAGGCTTGCTTCTCTGCTTGTTCCTCAACCATAACGTCCTCTTTCATTTCAGGATATAGTGACAGATTTAGAGAAAGGAAGGAAGCTTTGATTTTAAGCTTTGGTGGAAAACTGGCATTTCTTTGTGCTGTTGATAAATTGCATCACATTCAGGGTCAAACAGATTTTACAAGTACTTCCTCTGTGTTTGACTTATGTGGAAGATTACATCCGTCAAGATTCAACAAGCAAACTGATCTTCCTCTGCCTCTTTGAGCACATTAAAAACTTCTGGAACTTTTCGTGTTATACCCAAAGAGGCGAAAACAAAGCAGCCGACGAATGTAAGAAAGTTGTCGAAGCGTTGCCCGAAAGGATGCAGAACTGCACATTCAGTGATGCAACATCAGGAATACATATAATCATGTAGTGCCAGGAGACATTTTCTTTTCCCATATGATGAACTTTTTTTTTCTTCAATCAGAAAAGGAAGCAGCTCAGCAGCCAGACAGGGCATTTTGTCTTTAAAAGGACATAAAGAAGCTGAGATAGTGCACTGATGAAAGCCTGGTGGGCTTAAATATCTCCTTCACTTTTAGCTTTGTCCTTACTTTTTGTGGGGGTTTTTTGTACTGTTTTATAATAAAAGAAGCAACTTTTTTTTCTTTTTTTTTTTACTGTTTCAGCGCTTCATCTCCCCTTTTGATGAGGCTTTCTGAGGCTGCCATGTTGCTCTTTGCCCTCCTTTGATGCTGTTTTTGAACACTGCCTTTGAAGCAAAGCACCCTAATCTCAGGTGCAGCCTTGGACTTTTCTTATTCATAGCCGTGTTAAGAGCGCACACTGTGTACTTGAATAATGGGACCAAAAGAGTGAGGGACAAGTGGGGCAGAGAGCAGTAATGGACCCAGGAGACGAGGTTAAAGGTCGCCGTATTGTCTACGGCAAGATCATTGCGATATAAATAGAGCGAGATGTTCTCTATAGAGAGTGCTGGCACCACTGAAGGATATTCAGACCGTTGTTTGGGAAAGCTACTCCACCTGGTGGCTTTTTGATATTATTGTAGAACTGCACGCTTGCAAAAGCACCGTCGTCAGTCAGTTGTGTTATTTTACTCCACTGACGATGATTGGCATGGCTCCAACCTATTTCAAAGTTTCAAACGTAGCTGGTAACTATATGTGATCTGCTTTACGGAGTGACTGAGTTAATCCCCAATGAGTATAATCCTATTACTATGTCTATGCTGTGTAAAAGGCCTCTCCGTTGACTGTTTGACAGAAACACCCCACAGAGTCTGATCCAGTTTTGTGTTGTGTCATTGAACTTTGAGTAAATCTGACCATACCCAACCCAACTTGTAATAAGCTATTTAAATGAATCGCGCAATTTGATTAGCTCCAACGGCCATTTGCAAAGTTGTTATAAATCATCCTGTCCTGCTATTACCACTGAATTGCCTTTTTAATCGCTTGTGTGTCTCCTAAAAGAGGAGCTGAATGACCCAATGAATCATAAGGTGACTCGTAATTGTAATCCGTCACCGAGAGCGGAAGCAGGGTCGACGTGAAAGGTGAATCAATTCATCTTAGCCTGAAGAATGTGAGGGGACCGCCGGTGAGAGTGGCCATATCGACGTCGCAAAGTGGGGGATTGTCACTTTTTCAAAGTCCTTACATCGAGTTACACTCAAAAAGCATTTGTGCTGTAAATGCTGAGTATGAGTAATTTAATTACATGTAACTTTTACATGTAATTAAGTGACATATGTACAATGTAAAATGTTAACGTCACTGAAATCCAGTCAAATTAAATGAACTTTGTTGATACATTTTCAGTTTATACCAAGTACATTCTCCTATATGATTCATTGTTTGTGTAAATAAACCTTTGATTTTATATATTTCAGGTGAGTTATACTCACAAAGGGCAAACAATGTTCGATTGTTAATAAAACTTTTAATGATGATTTTAAAATGTGGAGACTGTTGCTGATACTGCCAAAGGCCTCGCAACGCCGCCCTACATTCTGGCTGACGTCTAGAGGATAGAAATCAATTAAACTCCTTCACGTCACCTTGCCTCAAAGCTACTCCCTGCAAATATTACACACTAGATTTTCACATGCTGGAGGTAAACTGTTCAAAATTAAAATCCCTAAACCATCTTTTACTCACCTCAGTTGAATTTGTGCCAATAAACTTTTGTTAAATTGTTTTTTTAAGCTGTTGGTCTGGTTTTAGTTTTTCTTTATATCTTGAAATTTTGTTAATTTGTCATGAGTCAAGTAATAAATCAGATCTCATACTTGACAGATGTACTATTGTACTATATATAGTACTATATGTACTACATTACTATTTTCAAAGCTGGCTGACTGGTTTGTAATACTGGAAACCAGCTACAAGGTGATTGCAAAGCTACTCACTGTGAAAAAACATGCAGCTGAAAACAGTAATTGGTTTTAAAAGTTCCCTCTGGTGGTGTATTTATGTACTTGGGAGAAATAACCTTCATGATTTGAGAGCTAGTGGACCCCAACAACCTGCTTAATTGGAAAAGCTATTATATTCACATCAGCGTTTTCACATCTGCTCACTTTTTATCTTCGGGGTTTGGAAGATGCAAAGCTCATGACTGTGTGGTACTGTGCTAAAGCCTACATATGTTGTTTCACTGTGTTAGCTTGCAATAGTATGTGTGTAGAAAATTAAGAGTTTTCACTGTGAAAAAGACGAGTGTTGGATTAGGAGCTGTAGTCTTATGGTTTTAAAAGAGAAGGACTCAGCAGCTTCCGGTCTAATCATTTTGCAAAAGCACACTTTAGTTTGCTGAATATGATTTGATATGCCTAATGCCTGCTTGTGGTTTTCGTCTTCAGAGAGGAGTTGTATCTGGGCCCCAGTCAGCCTGGCAGCTCTTACAAATATGGTCCTGTCAGTAACGGCACCATGGGCCGCAGACCCACCCTTATTGAACCGGAGCGTCTGAAGGACTTTGGTGTGGAAGAACTTCTCAACGGTGATGTGAAAGTCCACGAAACCAAAGTAGCGATGGGTCCTGAGATTCTCCTCATGGACCCCCCCAAAACCAGACGAGTCAGCGAGTTCAGGATGATCCCGAGACCTCCTGCCCAGTACCTCCGCTTCGAGGACATCAGTGCAGCAGCCTTCAGGATCCAGTCAGGGATGCAGAAAACGCCTTGCACGGTACACTAACACAGAATAGGTTTAGGAGAACATGTAATAAAGGTGACCTTTGACCTTTCTTTGGGAGCTGAGCTCACTTCTTGTTTAATTTAACAAGAGAGCAGCCAGGCATCACTTATCTAAGTTTGCTGTAAACAGTCCACAAAAGGGTCTACTGGTAATACGAACTAGTGAACTAACATCAGAACTACTGTAGTCTAAATGGGATGCAGATTTTTGCTCATGGAAAAACTGAATTCATGGTCTGCATGATTTTATGTCACAGTGTAGTTGTGCAGAGCGTTTTTGTGCCAGGTTGTAAACATGTTTATTTTTGCTTAAAAATGGGGAATTTTAACATTTGTGTTTTTAGGGTTTAATTTTAGAGCTTGCCTTAAGTTAAATGACAACAATGTAATGCTGTCTGAGTGCAATCTAGACACACAGGATTGTCAAAATTGATGTCAGTTGATGGAGCAATGAAGTCTCTCTAGAAGGTCTTGTCACTTGTACCTTGAACCATCTCTCTCCATCTCAGCGGTCACCAGGAAAACAAAACAAAAATCAGATATGTGCTTTTGTTTTCCCCAAATAATCCCTCCCAGAAGTAGAGTTATTACATTTCTGTTTTCATTGATTTACATTTAAACCTTTAGTTAGGTAGGTTTAGTTTAGTTAGGTTCTAGAGTGGGTTTGCTCTTTTCAGTTTTTTACTAGTTTTTATTATAATATGTGATATATGTCAGACTGTTCAATTCAAGAAGTTTGGAAGAGACAAATATTGACAAACAGTTGCCCCAGTAACCCCAATCTGAAAAACAGACATACCAGTGCATAATCATCTGTGTCATATGGACATATGTAACCAAGGTGACAAAAACTAAAACTAAATTGGAACATATTTTAATTAGTTTTGCGAGTACAAAACATTGTTTCAGTGTGTTAGGTTTTCATTTTATTCAAGCCTTTTTTTTAATCCCTAGTTTCAGTTATTGTTGTCCTTCCATGGACTACATCTAACATCATCTTTGTCGATTCAAGACTCTCCCATTAGATTCAAATCAGGAGTCTTTGAGTGCCATGTCTCTGCACATCTCTATACCTCACTGTGCATGGTTGTGTGTCGCTGCTCATAACCACAAAACGCCCAAAGAAAAACTCTTTTAATTGAGTCTTGCTTTGCCGTAACTACTGGTGATGAAACTGGTAGCTAGACAGGTGATAATAACTAAAGATCACCCAAAGGTGAAGCCCTTGTGGGGACATCATTGCTAATAATGCACTGCAGCTTTTAGCCAAATTAGGCGGAGCCCTCATATCAGCTCATACTTTATATTGCATTGTGCCCACTGAGTGCAAAGCAGATTGGATTAACGGCTGTTGGCAAAAAGCAAAGAGCAGGCAGAGACTCCTTCCTCTGGAGCTGGATGAGCACCAGCATTTAGGTGAATTCATGCAAAAATAACATAAAAATTGAACATGACTTGGGGCAAAGACCATGGATTTCATACTTCAGGAGTAATTATATGAAGTGAAAACTATTTTAGCATGCATGTGAGCACCTGAGTGTTTTATTGAAGCCAGCTTAGCAAATCTATCTTTAACGGGTTACTGCTACTGGAGCTCTTGAAATGCTGCATCTTTTGTGTGCTCAGTACTCCAGATTGTCCAAACAGTACGGGATGGAGATCTACCTGAAGAAGGAGCACCTGCACTACACCGGCTCTGTGAAGGAGAGAGGAGTGCTGTACCTGCTCACCTCCCTCACACAGGTACATTGGGGCAAGGGAGCTGAAAAAAAACACTGTAAGGATCCACTGAAGTGTGCTGTGGGTGCATATTTGTTACACGTGTCATGTGTGACATATGTCAGGGCTGTGTTTCTTGCTTGCAGGAGCAGCAGAGGATGGGTGTGATCGTGGCCACTGACTGTAACTTCTCCATGGCCGTGGCGCACCACGCAGTGGAGCTGAAGATCCCGGTGTTTGTCATCATGCCGTCAAGTTGCTCCTCTCCCCGCCTCAGGATCTACAGAGACTACGGCGCCATGGTTATCTCCTACGGCAGCACCGGCCACGATTCCCAGAGCCACGCCCGCCATCTGGCCAGAGAGAATGGATACCTCTACCTGGAAGAGTGAGTTTGTCTGTCTGTGATATAAACACTGCTGTGCTATCCTAAAAGCTACACAGATGTTTTAGTATCTTAACATAAGACTGCTGTTCCTCTCTTTGCTGCTGAGCAGAGATGAAAATGCAGCGTACCTGGCAGGACTGGGCACCGTGGGCATGGAGATCTATGAGCAGGTGCCCAAACTGGAGGCAGTGGTCGTTCCTGCTGCAGGACAGTATGGCTTACTGGCTGGCACCGCTGCAGCCATCAAACACCTCGACTCTCGCATTCTTGTCATAGTAAGCAGACATTGAGAAGCTGGCGTTTACTAATTTAACAAACATATGTTCAGTGTATGCTCTTTGCTTGAAGTCCCATCTAATATCACTGGTTACTGATAGAAGATCCTATAGTAGATCTACATCCTTACTTTTTATTGCACAGTTGCTTCTCGCTCCCTCGTATTGACACAAGTGTGTTTTTCATTCTGCATGGGTTACAAAACAAGGCGACTGTATTTGAAGTGGTTTCCCTTGTTGCACTGTCTGCCCACAGCTGAACCTCTGAGAGCTGTCGTGCTGTTTGCACTGAAGGCACAGAACAGCCCTCTTGCTCTATTTTAAAGAAATATCCTGGTACAGCTTGTGTAGCAAAGCTTTCAAGCAAATATGTTACCACATTTGACCCAGTAGTGAAAACCTATATATTATGCAACACAGAGGCTGATTAAGGCTCCCAGTCAGTCCAAAGATGGTCCTGTTTTAATATTCACACAACAGTTTCACATTTATAATTAATACTGTGTATACCATTTTATAATATATTCACAGTAGGAAAAGTGGTGTGCATGCAAAATATGAGGCACTGCAAAATAAGTGCTAGTCAATTTCTCTTATATAGTCCATTAATATTGTTCAGAGTGGGGATGAATTGCCATAAGATCACTAAAGACTTAATGATGCCAAGACTGACGGTCCTGTTATTTCCTGAAACTACCTGTGAACGCATCCTGATTAGCCTGTCAGGTTGCCTATATGTTAAATATGGATAGCAAACATGGTAAACACTACACTCCTGAATGTTAGCATGTCAGGATCATTTGAACATGCTAATGCTAACATTTAGCTCAAACTGTGACTGTGCCTCAGTGGCTCTGTTGGCTCACAGGAAGAGGTTCCCGGGTTCAAAGCAGTGCAGATTGTCTGTTTTTATTTCCACCATTCAAAAACTTGGTTCCAAAAATGCTAGGTTGATCTTGCCTACATCAATCAATCCGGGACACTCTCGCAAAAGCGATCTCAACAGTTTTGTTCCATAGTAAAATGCAGGTTAGAAATCATCATCATCAACACATCAAAACAATAACTGACCCAGCTTTCTTCAACAGGGAGTTGAACCAGAAGATTTCCCTTTGCTGCTACAATCTCTGAAAACGAACAGTCCAATCAAAGACATGCACAGCAACCCCAATAAGAAACTTTATGGAGGTAAACTCATTCCCGGCTTGTTCTGCTGAAGTCTCGTTCCACACTTTGCCCTCATGAAGGGGAAAATAAATTTTAAAAAAAGGCTATGTGCACATTATTCTTGTTAGAAACTCCTTTTTACTTTTTTCTCCTGCAATAAAGGAGCTTGTGATGATCACCTGTCTCTTCTCAGATCTTATGGAGCATTCACTTGGTGTTAACACCTTTCAGCTGGCAAAGAAACTGGTGGACAAAGTCATCACTGTCAGGTACTGCATGTCCACAGAACACAAATACCTCTTTTACACTGACATGGTGCTGGTGCAGAGCCAATTCTGGCTTGGTGCTGGCTCAGTCCTTCAGGCATCACACCAAAAAGGCTGTTAACCTTTCTGCTGGAAACCCTGTGGTTCTACATTAGGGACTAGCACACATCAATGGAAAAAGCATAAAAGAGAGTGCTGTTCAAGTGTGCTAGGAGAGAGAAAAAACACACCAAAAGATCTGCAGTATTTGGTCCAGGTGGACCAGAGGCAGCATCGACACATTGGTGAGACAGGAGATTCCCTTGGGTTCAGTATTTCAACAAATAATCACAAGAATTGCATTTGTGTGAACACAATCACATTTAATGTCGCCTGGCTATGGACTGGCTCTGACGATTCAGATATGAATCACCTCAAATAATAGGCCTATCATCTTGTCAGTTATATTTTTACGGATGTTGGGACCCATGTCAAAGTCTAATTTTAGTCATCGGATATCAAAAGAGTGCATTTTTCTTTCCTTTACAGTGAGGAAGACTCTCTGGTGGCAATGCTGCGGTTTCAGGAGTTTGAACGCTCCACTGTGGACACAGAGGGAGCCATGGGATTGGCTGCCATTTTGGCCGGACAACTACCAGAGCTAAAAGGCAAAAAGTGGGTCAAGTGTATTAATCTCATGGTTTCCTACCTGAACCATGTAATTTCTCTTCACTCCTTGAATTTCAGTCAAACAGCATACAGCAAAAGTAAATTCTAGTTTTCAAACAGTGCAAAATCCCACTTTTAAAAAAGAGATATATATACATATATTTTAAATATAGTCTTAATTCTCAGGGCTCAAATGTTTTCCTTAACGCCTGAAAAGCTCACATTCTGTCAACATAACAATGTCAGCAGTGCTAATCCTTTTGGCTGCAGATAAACTTAAGCCTTCCTCTGTGTCTGCTGCAGGGTGGCTGTGGTGGTGAACAGCGCTAACATGGAACTGGAAGTGGTGAGGCAGTGCATGGACCGAGCTCTGGTGTTGGACAACCGGATCAGTAAGTTCTCAGTGCAGCTGGGAGAGTGGCCAGGAGACATGGCTAAGCTGCTGGATGTTCTGACCAGAGAGGACGTCAGGTAGAGTAGGAACTATTCAGACTTAATCGGTGTTGTTTTTAACGTTGCCCTGTGCCACCTTTAGTGTATTCATTCCTTGGCCTCTTTTGATTTTTTTCCTCACAGGTTGTTGGATGTCTGCCATCGTAGACACAGTGATAAGTCAGAGCTCTTCAAGGCAAAGGTAGGCGACTAATCTGTCCTCTTCCCTTCATTCTGTTTCCTCCTCCTCCTCCTCCTCCTCCTCCTCTCCAATCCGCTCATCCACTTTTCCTTTATTGCCGTGGAACTCTTGGCTTGGAGTTGTCAGGGAGTTGGCGGGAATTAAAAGACCAAAAATACAAATACATTTTTAAAGATAAAAAAAAGTAGCATTGCTCAGTTCAGTACCCACAGGGGTGTTCCTCCTACAGCTTTACTTGGTCTGGTACATCCATTAGCCTATTTTGGCTGTTGTTTTAGCAAGTTATAAACACAGTGTTGCTATGCAACTGAAAATACTGAGTCAGTTTGATGACTTTAAGACTTTTCATACTCACAAACATTACGTATAATATGTCATTATTTTTTTAACTTGGGAAAAAAATGAAGAAAAACTGCTGGGGAGAAACTGACGTAACTTGACTGATAAATCTTAAGTCAGCTTAACTTTTTTAAATAATGGATTTGTTTTATTCTCTGTCATTTATAAAGGTCAGGGATGGAGCAGACTTATCATGTAATCTCCTGGCTCTGCATTCTTACCCCCCGCAGTCTACACTGACAAACTGTACTGCTTATTCAGAACTAGTGTCAGGAGGTGAAAGGTGTTGCGTAATGCAACAAGCAAACCTCTCACTGCCCTAATTCTAGAGTGTGTGTGAGACAGAGAATGACGTAAGAAGACTAACTGTATGTGTGTGTGTTGACAGGTGGAGTGTGTGGTGGAAACCAGGGATAAGACGCAAAGTGCTCATCTGCGCAAGACGCTGAGCGAGCGCTACCCCTCTATATGCTGGCTGGACCGGTGATCACAGCAAAATCCTAAACACACAACTAGACTGACTATAAAAGATTCCTGCCATCGGGATAACACATGCAAACGCATCCTGCAACACATACACACACACACACACACACACACACACACACACACACACACACACACACACACAGTCGGAATATTTGATCAGCATTAAATTAAACTCAGACTGGTTACTGCTGCGAAGCTTCACTTTGATAACATAGAGTACATTTCTATGTTAAAATGTGGAAAATAGTGAACATTTGCCCACTCCGGGTCAGGGACGAGTTCCTGTCCCAAGTGGAAGAGTTTAAGTATCTCGGGGTCTTGTTCACGAGTGAGGGGAAAAGGGAGTGGGAGATCGACAGACGGGTCGGTGCTGCGGCTGCAGTGATGAGGACGCTGTATCGGTCTGTTGTGATGAAGAGAGAGCTGAGTGTAAAAGTGAAGCTCTCAATTTGCCGGTCGATCTACGTCCCTACCCTCACCTATGGTCACGAGCTGTGGGTAGTGACCGAAAGAACGAGATGCAAGCGGCGGAAATGGGCTTCCTCCGAAGAGTGGCTGGACTCTCCCTTAGAGATAGGGATTATATCTCTCAGCTGGCCTGGGAACGCCTTGGTGTCCCCCCGGACGAGCTGAAGGAGGTGGCTGGGGAGAGGGAGGTCTGGGCTTCTCTGCTTGGGCTGCTGCCCCCGCGACCCGGCCCCGGATAAGCGGAGGAAGATGGATGGAACGTGAACATTTTT
>VOQK01042050.1:0-10454 GCA_015052645.1 Benitochromis conjunctus | reverse complement strand
TCAGATTTTTATAAAAAGGTTTAAAAGCGGTTTGACCCATTTTTTATGTGTCAAAATGACATCTTTGACCAACTAATACAAGCTCATGATACAGTATTATTCTGGTCTGTGATTTTTATCCCCTTGTAGGTGGTTGCTAGGCAACATTATAATGTCATCATATCTGATGTAGATGAGAGCCATCAGAGGCCTATCATCTATCTGTGTGCCTTAGTTGGTTTCTCAGCTTCTCAGATTATACTAAGACTAAAGAGCATTAAAGCGCATGCTCACTGGTGCGTATTAGTGCTGTGGCAGGTTGGCTTGTGTCGCTGCTGTTGGTTTTCAGCTTGATGGAGAAGGTGGAGATGTTGTACAGCAGGCCGGGCACCAGGCCTCGCATCACGTGGGTGGACTTTTGCCTGTCCAGGTAGTCTGTTTTAGAGTTGCTCTGACCCAGGGGAGCATAGGTGATGGCAAACATGCTGATCAGGTTGTTTGAGGGCTCTGGCTCATCCCATCGCAGCTCCACCTCGCTTTCCTCCACACGCAGCACGTGGAGACCGGGCGGGGGCAGCAGGTCTGAGGACAGTAGCAACATTACATGTCTAATCCAGATGTTAAGTGTGCTCTGAGTGTGGAGCGTGCAGAGTGGTGAGACTGTCAACTGACCTTTCTCGCAGTCTTTGCCTGTCAGTCCCACTTTACAGACGCAGTTGTAGTTTCCCCTTCTGTCACTCCAGCAGCGGCCACGATTCCCACAAGGTTTCAACACACACGGGTCCTCCACTGGTGGGCGACAAAGACAAACTAATGCAGGAACAGGATTCATCTGGGAACAGTGAGCAACCTTTCACGTGTGCGGGCCCCTCTCAGTCATGTTTATTAATAGACATCAATCAACCAAGCTATTTAGCAACTGAAATAACTGAGTGGAGTAAACCATTTACCCATTATATCTTATTCATAAATATTTTTCTAATGGCTCTACTTGTTTTTAGTCTATTTACACTGTTTTGGTTATCTATGACAGATTTTTATGTGCTCCAGTTTGCATATAATAGATCCCAAAAATCCATGATAGTGTGTGTGAGGCAGACGAAGCATTATAAGTATGTAGGAGTAAATCAGACAGTATAAAAGGTGGCTGTAGCATCCACGTCGGCAAAGCAGAGCCAACAAAGGGGCCTTAAACCTGCTTTCTTTTTAATGTCCAGCAGAGGGCAGCAAAAAGACTTCCAGTTTTATAGAAGTCAATGAGAATTTATCTTTGACTTCAATAAAAACTCTCTACTGAACACCTTAAATAGTCTGGAGGCATATTGAATAAGTTTTATATGTATAATAAACTTCTTCTATACTTAACCTTACCTAAACTCAGTAACAAATTTCCCACATGTGGAACTAATAAAGGTTTATCTTAGCTTATCTCTCTCTCTCTTCTTAAACTCAGGGTTATTAAAAACTGGGTACCATATCATTTATAACATCACATAACATCAGCACAACGCACTTACACATCTGGCACTGATCCCCAAAGAAGCCGTCTTTACACATGCACAGATAGTTTCTCCTGTAACCCCGACACGCGCCTCCATTCAGACAGGGGTTGGACTCGCACACGTCCTGCTCTGCACACAGACATTTACAGCGTGGCAGAATTTATTAATAATCCTTATGATTCAAAGATTGCTGAATGTATGGATAAAGTTATCTGCACATCAATCTACCATTGGAGAGAGAAAGCCTTTTACATGGTAACGAGGCTTTTTGCATGACGTTAAAATCAGCTGGTTTCAACAACATCATCAACCAGAAGTCAGTTATGAAAATAAAACTGTATTAGTTAACGATAAACCAATTTCTGCAAAATAAATGGTTTTATTAATTAATTAATTTTGTAAATCAAATTGCCTTTAATCATGTAAAGCATGACTGTTTTTCCCCCCTTTTTCTTTAATTGTATTTACATTGACTTGAGTAAAAATATTCATCTGTGTGTTAAAATGAATAAAACTGAATGGAAACACTGCACCTGTTTCACAGTTATGTCCTCTGAAGCCTTGTGGACAGTGACACAGGTAGGTCCCGGGCCGATCCTCACACGTTCCTCTGTTCATGCACGGCTCCGACAGGCACTTGTTTATGTCTTAAGGAGATAAAGACGCACACGCAGGTAAACACGTGCACATGCACAGGTGGTGCAAGTGCACATATTTGTAAGTGTAAGCGTTCGACTGAGCCTTACTTATCTGGCAGCGGTTTCCACTGAAGCCACTGGCGCACACACACTGGTAGGATCCGATCTTATTTCGACATGTGCCTCCGTTAAGACAAGGCTGCAATAAGCACTCATTGATCTCTGTGATAATGTAGAAATTAAGAAATTAGTATGAATAAAGATAACCGGGACGTTTAATCCCAAATCAGCTGATCTTTAGAACAAGTTCACACATATACGATGATTGAGATAAATTTTAGCTTAATATTGCAAATATACTGAGAGAGAGAGAGAGAGAGAGAGAGAAAGAGAGAGAGAGAGAGAGAGAGAGAACTCTAATTATAACTCAGAAAATCACTTTCTTAAATATGTGCACATTTTTCATTTCGTGGACACTGTTGTGATCACTGGGGTTTCCATGAAAAATCAATCAGTACCTCCCACCTTATTCCCTCTGCTCATTTATATGAATATTATAAAAAATATTACATTTTGTGATTTTTAATTTGCAATGAAGCAAAAAACCTTCAAGATCTCAAGTTGTTTGATCATTGTGATATATCTGAACTATCATAGAGAAGACATGAACACCATTGTTGTTTCACAGCCATTAACTACATTCACGGGTGTTAAAATATGACGGCCACAGAAAATTAATTTGACACTGAAGCAATAATTGCTAGAACATCAGCCTGGAATCAAAATGTCGGTAAGTCTGAGGCATTTCGTATGTTGTAGCTTGTTTTGAGCAGTCGTCCATCCCACATGGTTATATGACCCTTGAGAGTTTTACCCAGTGAATTTTCAGAAAACAGATCAAACATCCAGGGTACCAGTGCACGTTTCTGTTCCTCTGGGTCACAGATCATTAAATTGGTGGCACGTTAGATTCCCATGACACTGATGTTTGAAGACAAAAAGAAGAAAGACAAGATTGCGGCCTCAGAACGAGACACTTGGAGTGATTTGGAAGCATTTTGCAGTCCTGAAAGTTTCATGTTGATATTTGCTGTATTTATGAAGTTTCAGGGTTAAAAAATAATAGGGAAAAAGTCAACCCCATCCACACGCCTGCGTATTTCAAAGGTCTATAACTAAGTAGTATGAAGGTGAAACTTCCTCAAATATAAGAAATATAAACATTGAAAATCTCTGATTCTGAGGGAGTCAGATTGAAACTTTTTCCAAATGTGATTGATTTCATGTGGAATGACTGTGGGATCTTTTTATTGAGGATCCATCCATGTGTCCAGATGTGTTACAGACCTTAAAAACAGGCAGCTGGCTCCAGTCTCCCTGAACACAGACTCCCAGTAATTTTCATCATACTTGTCTTTAATGGCCTTTTGTCTTGTTTCTTTTAACAAAAACAAAACGATAACTAAATAAAAACCAGTGAACGAGGACAAAAACTATGATGAAATGTATTGACATTTTTGTAAACGAATAAAAACAAGATGAAAATATTCTGGAGACATGAGATCCAGTCAGAACTAATTAAGTTTGTAGTTTGGAAGTGATCTAACCAGAAGTAATCTCCTGGTGCGATAAGGTTAGACACGCACATTTGATCTGACCCTGGGAAACGGTATAAGGAGCTCCCATGTTTCCCGTTTTTCATGAAAACGTGGCAAAATGTCAACACTGGGGAGGAAGAGAAGAGTAGACATGTGAACACATTTCGCATTTGACTCTTTGTAAACCGCATGGAGCAACTCTCACCAGTAAAAACACAACAACTTTATATTTTGGTCAGCTGAATCTACTTTATATTTATTCTGCTATAATCTTATGATCAAAATCAAAATTTGCTGTCAAAATGAACACTGCCTGAATGCCACTGATGCTCTGGGTGGCTCTGGGAACAGACGTGAAGCCTGAGAGGCATATGCACTCTGGCATGGAGCCTGGGGTCATTGAGGAGAGCTGGACCTCAGTGTGCTTGACATGTGGAGGTGACCCACAGCCCAGGTCTGAAGCAGATACAAACATAGTGATAATGTCAGCGTGGCTGCATAGCAACACAAACTGGGGCTTAAATGAGCTCTTCCACGACACACTTACAGCAACAGAGGTGTTTTCCATTCAGGCGCCTAAAATTACCTCCAGCATGCTGCTAGAGTGTGTAGACGTGAATCACCGGGGCTAATCAGGTCTCACTTGTTATAGGTTATGCAGCCGTTCTATATCTGTAAATGTGGGGCCTCTAGAGCAGCAACACTGCTAAGATTATCTTCAGACAGAAAGCCAGTATCTGTACACTTGAGCACTCAGGATATCCCTTGTATGTTCCAATCAGCTAAGGTCAACATTGTATAAGCACCAGCATCAGACTGGCATTGCTGTGTGGTGACATACGGTCTGCCTACCTGCAGAGTTATGCACCGCGCTCCTGCTTATTTCACAGTGCCTGCCGCTGTAGGCATCGGTGCATTCACACTTGTACTTTCCTATGTAGTGAAAACACGTCCCACCATTCAGACAGGGGCTCGAGGCACAGGGGTCCGGCTTCCCTGGAACGAAACATCCACATAACAAAACAGGACTTGAAGCTTTTTCATGGTAACATGAATTCATCCCATTTAATCCCTTTGACATGTGAACCCACACGCTAAGGATGTCGTAGTGAGAGCAGACAGCCTATAAGTCTACAAGCAAGAGTGAGAGTTGAAGCAGAGGTTTGGATTTTTTATTTTTTTTTGCCTGTCCTGTTTGGCTCTTTGGCCATCAGAATTATTGTCTGAAGACCAAGAAAGATGCCAAACAGATTTACTTCACCAAGTGGATCATCGCGGCCTTGTCGTATTGGTCCGTTTGACTGACCTTATTATTGTTTATTTATTTTATTTTAAGTTATTACAGATGGGACAGACATGACTGGGGGATAGGAAAGGGAGAGAAAAAGAAAGGGAGGGAAAGAAAAACAGAGGGGAAGAGGGACAGTGAGTGAAGACACAAAAAAAAATCTGCTGGATCACCTGTTGAGAGAGAACAAAAAAAAGAAGAAAACAAGCAAAAAGAGAGCAACACAATAAACACGACACCACAGCAATTACATAGGCAACTGTAACTAACCCATAAATACTAAATATTGAATGTTATTGTGTAGCACGCAAGACTGACAGTGCATTGAGGTAGCAACCAGGAAAGATATAGTTTGTGTCTGTGAGCACCTGTGTGTACACCCGTGTGTACACCTGTGTGCACACCTGTGTGCGTGAGCGCACTTGTATTCAAAAGGTTTCTCCATGTAACGATCTGCTATAGGGTGTGGGCAGCCATAGCCACGCCCCCCAGGGCATGAAGCAGGCATGGAGGAGATCCAGGTCCCAGACATCCAGAGGCCCCCAGAGCGCGAGAGCCCAAAGAGGACCATTGGAGGAGAAACCGTGCACCTGTTAGTTTTTAGTATGTAAGTATGTGAGGGTGGTGCAGGTCAAGTATGAGAACAGAGTCACAGTAGATGTGTGAGCAGTGACAGAGGGATAGAAATGGTAAAAATGAGAAGTGCAAGGCAGAATTGGTGAAGGTGGATGAATTTAAATACCTAGGGTCAATCTTCCAAAGCAATAGTGCACAACAGAGTGCAGAGATGGTGGAGTGGGTGATAGGATGAGATGGTAGTAAATGATATGCATGATAGTCCAATAGAAGTCACCAGTTCAATAAGAAATCCCACAGTGTTTGGAATAGATGCCAAATATTCTCTGCAGTGAAATCATGCAAATGTCCCTTTGGCCACCAAAAAAAAGCTTTTTGCAGATAGAAATTTGTCTTTAAATTTGTGAAAGAGAACAGCGAGAGAACATAGAAGGTCAAAAACTAAAGGTAGGCATATCCATTGTGATGTGGCTTATTAAACAGTGTAATCTCATTTTGAAGCATACAACCAACAACAAAGAGCAATTTTGACACCACAGAAAACAATATTAAGCAACAATTGTGGAACACCTAGCTGCGATTTCTTCACACACATTTTGACATGAAGGCTTCTATATCAAGGACCAGAGTTAGTGTAGCTCAATGAATGATAGATGGATATACAGGGGACTGTAGTTAGATAAAAAGATGAATAATTACTGCAAGGTCAAATGGGTTGGGGATGGACTATTGAACAGTGGCAGAGGGAAGCCTTACATGAGAGGAGAATGTGGTGGATTGTTGGCTATGCAGCACATTGGCAGAACCTTTGGTGAATGGACCAGCCGCTTTTTAAAGTCCTTGGTGCCAGTGCCTGAAAAGCCCGATCCCCACGAGTTTTGAACCGAGTACGTGGGACCAACAGTAACTTCTGACCTGAAGACCTAAGTGAAGAACCATGAGGTTTCAACAGGTCAGAGATATACTGGGGCACTTCACCATGTAGAGCTCTAAAAGTTAAATGTTTCTTAGATGATAAAAACAGTTCCAAACCAGTTGTTTGGAGTGTTTCTCAAGCGACATTGAACTGTCAAACATGACACCCAAATTTCTGTGACTCGATTGAACGGAAGGGCCTAAAAACTGATATTCTGCTTAATTTCTGAAATCATGTGATCAGGAGCAATAATGTCATTGTTTAGTTCGAACTATGGACACCGCTGTTCTGGGCATATTCTGTAACTGTGTAAACACTTGGCTATACTCATTCATTTTTATAATACACAGTATTTGGTAAGTCTTACAGGCAAATCCAATGTTTTTAAGTTGTGTTTAGTTCTCCAAACAGCTGTGTCTGCAAACTGTCCTGCCACAGAATTGATTTGTGTAAAAAGTTATTTATGTAAAATGTTATTATAAAAGATATGCGAAAAAAATATTCTTGTGTTTTTGCTTTTACAAAAGTCCGAGAATGGACTGCCTTACCAAAATTGTAAAATGCTCTATGTGTCACGTTTGGCTGTGTGGCAGGCAGGATGTAGGACCCAAATGCAGGACTAACATAAGATAAGATGCAAGACATGGAAGGATGAACTAAAGGAAGCAGCTTTATTTTGCCTACAAAACTCAACACTAAATACAAGAAAACTAAACCACAACAAGACTAGAAACATGAAACTCTGACTAGAAAACTAGGAAACTAAAAAACCATGAACCAAAAACTAGGAATTTACATTAACAAAGGACACAAGACTGTCAAAATAAAACAGGAAACCAGAGACATTCACAAAGACACAGATTAGACACTGAGAAACGGAGACGTGACTAACTGGGGAACACGGGGGATGCACGAACCTGTAGCACAGAGACAAGAGTAACAAACTGAGAAACATTTAACACAGAAGAATGAGACAGAATTAAACATACATGATAGACTAGAGAGGGAGGTACAAATGAGAACAGACTAAATGAACAGGAACTCACAACCAGAAATACAAATGATTAAACCAGGAAGAATGAGGAATCTAACCAATACTAAAATGAGAAAATAAAAAAAATAGAAACACTGAGTTATACACCCAGTACGGTGAAACTATGGGAATACAAGTCGTTACACAACTAAGTCGTTTTGTTTTTAAAAACACCAAGTAACTATTGTCTGAACTTAACAGTATTCAGTGAATAATTTCAAAAATATTCCAGACAAGACTCAAACTTCAGTCTCCTGAATGAAAGTCAGGTGTGTTCATACAACTGCTCCCCTACATCCTATTGTAAACTTTTAAGACATTGCAGGGAAAGTTGACGTAAACTTTAGTCTCTAACATAAGCAACAAAAGGTTTATATTATATTTAAAATGAGCGACTAGCTGCATAAAGAGAAAAGGCAATTTGCCCATCAAAGACCTGGATGAGACCCATGTGACAGGAAGTGCACTTGAATATTTATTCTGTGATAACCAATCAGATGCATTTGGCAGTGTGGCATAAAAGGTCCATGTTACCCTACACTGACTGAAATTTCTACAAGGTCACTAAAAAGAGACAATACCAAGATGAATGTGCTGTGGGTCATACTGCTGCTTCTTCATCGAGGATGTAAGTGCTTTATTATTTAATTCACGTTATTTTCAACATATATGTGCGTTGGCCTTATTGTTCACTTTTGCCTGGTGCTTTCCTGCATCATTGTGACTTAATGTTATAGATTTTGCTTTGTCTTAAATTAGACACACTTATTCCAGTAACTACAGTTCAACTCGGTGAACCTGCAACTTTACCTTGTAACCTGCCTAAGACCACGTACAGCCGTAGAGTCGATTGGTACAAGCAGAGTCCTGGGGACACTCTGCAAAGAATCTGGACAGTGACGGACTCTGCAGCACCTGCCTTGGCACCTGAGTTCAAAAACTCAAAATGGGATGTTAATTATGACAAGAATTGTAGCAACCTGACCATTTTGAGGACAAACCAAGAGGACGAGGGAATGTATCACTGTGGAATCACAGAGTGGCTCCAAGATACTAAATGGACTTCGACATATTTGTTAGTAAAAGGTAATAAAGTGATTCTTCTATAAAATTTTGCTTCAGCAACTAAAATTGAATACTAAAGAAAATACTTTATCAATAAGCATGTTTTGAAAAAAAATCACTAAACTTATTACATTTACATGATTTGGTCTATATTTTTAAAACTACAGCTGTTTTTCTATCAGTGTGCTTTGTAAACACATTTGTTAACACATTTATATTACACAGGAAACGCCCAGAGAACATCAAACTATTCTGTTGTTCAAGAGAAGATAGTACCTTCAGGAGACTCAGTCACTCTTCATTGTTCACTCCTCTCTAATTTTGATAACACGACATGTTCCAGAGGTCTCAGTATGTTCTGGTTTAGAGAAGGATCAAAGCCATCTCATCCTGGCATCATCATCACTGATGGAAACGGACATCATAAATGTGAGAACAGCCCTGCCACTCAGCAGAGTTGTGTTTATCAGTTCAGTAGAAATATTAGCTCCTCAGATGAAGGGACTTACTATTGTGCTGTGGCCACATGTGGGAAGATATTGTTTGGAAAAGGAGCTAAACTGCAACAAGGTATGATTTATTTATAAAAATAAACTATGACATATGGCATTCCTTGTTATTGTCAGAATTACTAATTGTTTCTCTTATTTGTTTTCTAGAACAAAGAAGAGGTTCTGAATTTTCTGCACTGGTGATAACATTAGCCTTCTTGGTGATTTCTGTGATTCTCAATATTATTTTGATCTGCTGCCGAAGCCCAAGAGCAGTATGTGAACAATTTAAAAGTAAGTATTGTTCATTAAGTTAAAGTTGTAGGAGCACTATAGTTTTCCTTACATGGGAGAAAAACCAAATGCTCCTCTAATTTAAAATTCACAATCAGACAGGATAGATAATTGTCCTATTTTATCACTGTAAAACACAGAGAAAAGCTCTTCACAAGCAAGGCAGAGTGATTTATTCCAAACAGTGGACAACACGGTAAGTAATATGACCAAATCGTATTCTTTTATTTGAATAAAATGATTCTATAAAGTAAAAAAAATATATTATTTTGTATAGGTTGAAAGTGGACATGACGTGAACTATGCTGCTCTACACTTTTCTGGAAGGAAAGCTACCTGTTCCAGAGGAAAGAAGAAGAATGAACTGGAAACTGAAGAAAGTGTTTATTCTCAAGTTAAATGCAAAATGTAAAAGTTTATCTGTGAGTATCTGTGGTTTGGTTTATAGTAATCTTTATCTAAATGTAAACTAACATAAAAACTGAAAACATGATGTTTCCTCTTTGCTTGTTTGTCCTAATTATTTATATATAATATTCTGATTTATTAAATGAACGCTATGATGTTGTATATTATCATGATGATTTCATCACATTGATTCTGAATTACTTCAAATTAATAGTTGCCGTGGTTAATTCACCACAGCCTTCACATTACCATGACAGAACTAGCTGTTTTTATGTTAGCCATCACATCTTAAAGTAATTGTTACACATACCTTAAATAAGTGCTTCAATAGCACATTTAAAGAAGGGCTTGTAATTTTTGGGGGGGGGGGAGCAGATGCAACATAGAACAAACTAATCAACTAATTTACTTGATTCTTTTTAATACATTTACTACATTTTGCTGAGTTAGGATCTCACCTCATTGCACTCAACACAGTCACGTATAAACACTTTTGGCTTGGTCCTGGGTCTTTGACAGAGATAAGATAAGACTTTATTGATCCCACGGTGGGGAAATTTGTGCGTTACCTAAGCTCAGATACAGATAGCAGAAGAAAAAAAAATAAAAAATACAAATAAAATACAAACAAATACAAAAAAAGTAAGATAATACACTATATATACA
>VOQK01042047.1:16630-29585 GCA_015052645.1 Benitochromis conjunctus | reverse complement strand
GCTGTGCAATGCCCGACCATTTAACTACAATAAAGAAATTTACAAAATTTACAGATTTTAAATTTAGAAATTTACAGTAAAAAAGAAAAAAATGTGCAAATAACAATTTGAGAAAGAAATTATAAGAAGAGTGCTAGTAAACAGAGTGCGTGATGTGTGAGAGTCCGGTCCTACACCTGGTTCAGGGCCCGAATAACCTGAGGGAAGAAGCTCCTCCTCATTCTCTCTGTTTTGGCCGTAAGGGAGTGGAAGCGCTTCCCAGACCCCAACGGTGAGAAGAGTCCATTGTAGGGATGGGAGAGGTCCATCATAAGCTTCCTGGCTTTGGTCTTGCACCGCTTAGTGTAGACAGACAGCAGGTCAGGAAGCTCTGACCGAATGATGCGTTCAGGCGAGCGCACCACTCTTTGCAGATCTCGTCTGTCCTGCTTGGTGCTGTTCCCAAACCAGGTGCAGATGTTTCCCATCAGGATGCTCTCGATGGTGCAGGAGTAGAAGTTCTTAAGAACCCTCAGCGGCAGATGAAAGTCTCTAAGTCTTCTGAGGAAGAAGAGACGCTGGCGGGCTTTCTTGACTAGGGTGATGATGATGTGACATGACCATGACAGGTCCTGAGTGATGTGTACACCCAGGTACCAGAAGCTGTCCACTCTCTCCACTGGCGTGCCACTGATGATCAGGGGCTCGTAATTCATCGTAATTCAGTTTGTCGGTGAGGTGTGTGTCAGGCAGGAAAAAGCCTCTTCTCACTAAAAAGAACAGGGCAGCACAGACTAGCTTTGCAAAGCTGCCTCTAAATGAGTGGAGATGTTTGTCTACAATAGAATGCACCGTGTTTGGTGAAAACCAAAAACACCGTATCAGCACAAATACCCCATAGCATCTATCAAGCACAGTGGTGGACGGTTGGCTTACTCTGCAGCCACAGAACCCAGGTATCAGGTCATTGAGTCATTAAGCCAACCATGCACTCCTCTCTATACCAAAGTATTCTCGAGTCAAATGTAAGGTGTGTCTGAAAGCTGCAGCTTAGCTGAAGCTGAGTCATACAACAGGACAATGATTCCAAGCACAGCAGCCAATCTATAACAGAGTGGCTGAAAAAGAAAAGAATCAAGGTGCTGCAATGGCCCAGTCAAAGTCCAGACCTCAAACTGAATAAAATGTTGACGACCTTAAAGAGAGATGTGCACGAATGCATTCAAAGCTCAAAGTACTGAAGCAATGCTGTAAAGAAGAATGGGACTAAACTCCTCCACACTGAGAGACTGATAACGTCAAGCAGAAAAATAATTTGTGTTATTGCTGCTAAATGTGGTTCTACAAGTACTGTGAACACTTTTTCACAGTACTGTAAGCGACTGCCTCAGACCACAATGATTTTATTCATAACGGAGGAACTTGTTATTACGTTGCTTTCATATTTACAGTACACATACATTTATAGCAGACTGACATCTCTGCATGCATATACTACAGATGCACGTGTATCTGATGTGAATAGCAATACATAATTGAGCTACTCACCCATTGGCCAGTTGTCATAAACGTGTTTGGCGATATCTGCTGCAGAGTCGTTGGGAGAGAAGAGGAATTCTTTCGTCTTTCCACTGACCAAAATCAGCCGCAGGTTTATCTGCAACACGGGTAAAAGCAAAAAAACAGCATTAGTGAATGTGAGAAACAAAAAATGAAGACAGAGAAAGAGGAACATTCAAACAAACAGCTTTCCCGTATGCCACATTACAGAGCTGGGTCAGGAAGCACACAGTTTCAAGTAAGTAATTTAATAGGAAACAGGAGAAGGATATGAAGACCCTGAGGAACATCCTTCCGTTGGATGAACTCCCATCCGTCTCTCAAACTTCCTCTTCAGCTTTCTCAATTCCCTCAAACTGTATTTCTTTGTCTTTGGTTCCCAAGTCTGAAATTGAATGGAAGTTTGTCCCTCGCTTACCGTTCAAAAGCCTTTTCCTCATTTCTTTGTCCCGTAGGTGTTTGAGCGAGACATTTTTCAGGCAACTAAAATAAAAGATTTTCTCAAACCTTTACCTGAAATTACAAGCGCTGTATACATGTTTGTTTTGCACAGTAGTTTATGTAATACAGTAAGTAGTCACCTGTGTTTTTTTATTACGTTTCCACAGTCATGTTATATACACTGTATTGCAGTATTTAGGTTAACTGCCTGGATTTGTGTGTAGAATTTAACCCCTCCAATGTGCAACCACTAAGTAACTATAGATTGATACTATTTATAAATCAGACTGTGAGCACCTTTATAACTTAAACACTACCACAGCACGTGTTAAGCTAAACATTTTGGTTTTAAAAGCCTTAGTTGTTGTTGTTTTAGTTGTTTTTAATGACTTATTTTATTTATTTATTTATTTATTTATTATATTTTACTGCATCATTACTGTGCATTTTATTTATTTTAGTGGCATTTTACATTGTTAAGCACTTTGTGCAGCATGGACTGTTTGGAAATGTGCTATATAAATAAACTTGACCTTGACTACTTAACTTCACTATTAGTGAATACAAATTCTCATTGTGTGTACTGCATGACTCAGCTGACACATTAAAAAATACATCTACTACATTCTTTTGTACTGAAAAAAGTACATACTTGGAGTTTAACATAGAGAAAAAGAAAACCCTCAGTGGTGATCTCTGCCCCATGTAGAGACAAGGTCATTATTCGCCAATGTGATTGGTGCAACTAAAAATAACCACATAAATGAGAGGGACACACGTGTTATGCTTCCAGCCACATGATTTTGTTTTTCTCACCTTAGATACACAAGTGAACTGAACACGTCGTGGGGGTGTACATTTAGAACCATTAATTTGCAGAGCAATTATACTGCCGAGCACTAGGATGCAGATGAGAGGCTCCCTCTCATCTGGCCTGATATGTGCTTAGCAGTGGTACAGTGTGCCTTTAAGAGAAGAACGCAGTGGTGTGTGCTTGCCTTTGCTTACTGTATTTGCGTGGCTGGCCCGCTGTGTGCGCATGGCACAAGCACGTGTGTCATTGTTGTTAGTGTGTTTCCATGTGCCAAGTATCTGTTAGCCTTCTACACCACACCCCGTGTCCTACCAAACCCACTCTGCTGAGCGCCGTACACACACACACACGGATGCGTGTGCACACACACAGAGCCGGGTGGAGTGATGTAACAGAGCTAACACCAAAGGATTGAAACTGAGATCTCTTTAAGTACGTAACCAAATCAGCTTATAGGTTTAAGCATGGACGAGCCATACAGAAGCATGTACACATATATGACATACACAAAACACCACCTACAATAAACATAATGAGCACAAACACTGGTAAATGTGCCTCTAAGACGTTAGATCAACTTGATCATTTCAAGCTTCAGGGGTTTTTTTGTGTCTTTTTATGTATTTGCAGGTGCACTGTGTACAAACACATGCATCCAGGCAAACAGTCAGACTCACACAAACACACCTGTAACGATTGGGAAACACTAGAAGCAATTCGCTGCTGCTTCCTGCTGTGATTCACAAAATATACCTATAATAACTTCGATGACACAGACCATAAAAGCATGAATTTGCATCGGGTATTCGAGTGGATGCCTGAAAGTAAACATGCACACTGTTCCATCTGTTTGATTTTTATAAACACAAACACCTGAAAGTTACAAACAAATACAGAAAAGAAGCAGAAATGAGCACAAAGTAAGATTCAAAGGAAACCCCTTTGCATACAAGAGCCCTTGCTCCTTCCTAGTAGAACACCTGGTAGTTACCATGGTGTCACCATGGCGACAGCCAGTGGTGAGCGGCTTAACCTGATGACACCTACAGGATAGCTTCGCTTCAACCCCCAACCCCTGCCCATTTTCCATTGCTGTGTCACATCAAACCATCTTCCCCTGCAGCAGTCTCTGCATCCCCTCACTCACTCTGTCTCTTTCACTGACTCCATCAATCTCTGGCTCTGTACAGCGTACAGTGGAGAAATGTACAAGGCCAGAATAACAAGAAGCATTGAGCTAGCCTGGGTTAAACAAGGCAAACTAAGCCTTTCTTCTTATGTATGTCAGCACAAGGGCGAATCTCTGCCTTCGCCTCGCTTCTCTGTCTGTCTTTCTTTGCTTTCTCTATTCTTACAAGTCTCTTTCTCTCAGTGTACTTCCTGGAAAATGCAAATTATTAGAAAAAATAAATGCATGACAGATGCAGATGTTTCTGCTCAAACTGAGAATGTTTGAAATGGTTTGCGTATCAAACTTATGCAAATCTCATACTATGGCCAGTGCAGTCGCCAGATTTCCATAGAACTGAAATTCCTGCAGGAGTTTTGAATGATGTGCGAGCCACCTGGAACATCACAGCATAAAATTGGAAGAAAAAATATTTTCAAAGACTCGTGCGCACTTCAGGGACATCAATGAAAGGTAACAGTCCTTGTGTTCTGGTGGCTCATACATCGAGCTATGCTGCTACAGATGAATTTCTCCCCTTTTTCCTCTCTGTTCTAATTCTGATTTCACCTGAGTCGGGATCTCAGCTCTCCCTTGCCATTTTTCCCTCCCCTGCCCCCTTTTCCCAGAGGCTCACTGTGCCTTTCTCTCTTCCATAAAAGGGGAAAGTAATGAGGTTGCACAGCCAGCTCAGGGAAGTATATTCAATTACAGCCTATTCTATCTAACAAATACAATTGCTCCAGGTAAGGGGAGGAAAACAATTCATGCGTGATCACAGTACAAACACATATCTTCAGGCAGACCGCTAGTTACTCATGCATACAAATACTACATCGTAATCCACTACCAGACGCACTCTGAAATGCCAAAAATTAGCACTGTGAACATTTCACTAGCTTGCAGACCTTGTAGAGCTGCAAGAAGAAGAAGAAGTCACTTAGCGAGTGTTTGTGGAGCTTGCAAACACTTTCACGTCCTCGCGTTGGAGACGTGAAAGTGTGTGCAAGCTCCGGTAACAGAACGCGGACGCGTCCTTGCTCCTATTCCTAGCTGCTTCTGAAAATAACACAATAAAGAAACAGGTTACTTATGTGGGAAACTGGTGACACAGCTTTCTGCCTGTCGAGCCTCTGCTCCACTGCAGACCAGACATTCACAAAGTCTAACAATAATGCGACCCGGCTGCCAACAAATTCCATGCCGTAAACATGTGAGCAGGCAAGCCCTCTTGGCTAAACACCGTTTGCACACGGAGGAGAGCAGGAAACTCAATGCCGTCTATAATTATTCCTCCCTGAGCGCGCTCTCAACTCTTTCTCAAGGCAGTGTTGTGTGTGCATATGCACGCGTGTGTCTGTGTGTATGTTTACAAGTGCATTAAAGAGTATTGCTGCTCTTTAGACCCTCTGCAGCAGTCAACAAATTACAGAGTGGGAAGCCATCCTGTGGGAATATATTAGAGCAGCTTTATATGTAGTCTGCGCAATAAGGTTAGCTGCTGCTGTCAGAGCGGATTCATAACTGCATGAATGAATTTAAGAGAGGACGTGGGTGATTAACCCGGCTGTGGTCTGTTTAAAGTGAGGCAGCTGGATCCAGCAGCCAGCTCGTTTTGACTTGCCCGTTAAATCTGGAGAAAACTCAGCTGTAACCCTGAGAAATGTAGCTGCACAGCACTTTAAATACTAATGCATTCTACGCCAGTGATTTTACAGACAATTGCATAGAGGTCGCTTTTCTTTCTGCCACTGCTCTCTGACTGTAAATATTAAATGCTACAGAATAGGCCATGTTCTAGTAACCTATAACACATTTGTTGCATTTTTTTTTTAAATTGCTTAAAGACGTGCGAAAATGAAACAGCTTTGCAAGCTCTCAGTAATTTTGCAAAGACACAAAGAGGAACCACAATGTTAGTCCTCCATTAGCATATAAATTATGCGCAGGAGCCTTTATTTTCTTTAATTAAAAACACGGTGAAAAGGGATAGCGCATTTAGAAAATCACTGTGCATATTAGAAGTGCTGGTTAAATGTGAGTATTAAAAGCCGCGAGCTTCATCTGCGCCCATGTGCAAACTGTAAGCGAGCGCATGGGAAAGCAAACTCTTTCGATTTGTCAGAGAGCCTCATTTTGAGTTTGACATACTTAATTCAATATTCTGCACAGAGGTATTTTATCGCTCGCACAAGTTCCCTCTCTTACGTTCGCACATGCACACTAACGCCGTCGTTACATAACAGTGGCTGACTGATAATGGTGTGATACAAAAAAACAAAGCTCGAGGCAAAGATTTGTAATCTTCGAGTCTCTGTGAGCATGTGTGTGTGTATAGCAGCATTGGTGGGGGGGGGGGCAATACTATAATCACATTAAACGTTTGCTGTTTCAAGCTTATCTTTCTTTCCTCCCTAAAATGTGCTACCTCTAATCTTTGTTTTCAGACCTGAAGCATTCCAAACTGAAGTTTAGCAAAGGGAGAATTCCATTATTGTGCAGCTCTGAAACAAGGACAGGATCCTTGAAATTATGTTGAAAGGGTATGCCAGGCAACAGATTGGTGAACCAGTTGGTAGGTGCACCAAAAGGCAGGCCAACTTTACTTCTTTATCTTCTTTGTGGACGGGTGACACGCGATGACTTCTCCCCAGTAGCTTGGGGTGGACAAATTGCGCTAAACAAATGTGGCTTTGTAAAAATAAACAAATAGATAAATATGTGAAACAACAGGAGATGTGGGCGTCTTTTATTTGTGTTTTGCATTAAGCAGTGTCAATGAACTTCTTTGCCAGCGATGCGATAAAAACAATAAAAACTGCGCCGTTATCGTGACTGGATATTTGATTGACTAACTCACTGCTTTTCTAATATTTTTTCAAATAGGCGAGCGCGTGTCTGATCAGAGAATCAGCTTTGATGAAGCTCTGAGCTCTCCATTGTTGTTTAAATTTAAAAATGTTTCCCAGGCAAAGCAATCATGATGTTTAAGTGAAAAAAGTGAACTGAAATAATCAGGCTTTTTTCCTTCTCTGGGATAGAGAAGGAAAAAAGCCTGGATTAACGTCATTTTTAAGAAACAGTGCAACACTCATGCATATTCAGAAAGATATGACTGTGCAGATGATAAATTTGGATATCAGCATGTTCACTGCAGGAATAGATAGAGCAGAAGGACCTTGACCCAGATGAAATGTTTATTATTAACTTTGCTATCTTTATAGACCACATATCTACAATTGCTGGTGTGTCATGCTTTGTTTTGACTTGGCTTTCCAACAAACATTAGATAGGTATTGTTTCCATGAAACAGAGAGGCTAGGCGAAAGACAGTGAGGCTAAGGTTAAAGAAAGATCACTTGACAAATATATCAAACTTAAGAAGTTCTAACTTCTCCAAGAAGTTAGAAGTCATTATTGTTACATATTTACATCCGACAGACCAACAAGACACAAACAAACTGGCAGAAAGGGACCGAGTGAGAATCTTTCAAAAGTTGCTAAACTGAGAGGGAACCTAATCTTCCTCCAAACTTTTAATGTTAAGAGAAATTCTCGTCTTTGCTCTTGCAACGACAAAGCTCCAGCAAAGCAGTCTGGCTGGTCAAAATTTATTCCAACACTGCTGATTGTGCCTACAGCCATGCTATGATGGCTGCTATGTCAACACTTGTGGTAAACAGGGGCCTAGTTAGTCATCTGTGCTATTTTGTTCTGTTTTTCTGGATATATGTGAGCTTCTCTCTGTGATCATGTAATCAGTGTACAAAATAATAAAAACACCATCTGACTGAAGTCCTTGGAGACTCGAAGCTGGAAGCTGAATGTGGCACATGCACTTAGTTTTGAGGTGCTCGTCTTCTGTGTCCGAATGACAAAAATACTGACCAGGATGCAGTTGAGCTGCAAAACGCAGTCAAGTTTGCACCTATTTATTACATTATGTTAACAAAAGTATTTGGACATTACACCCACAGGAGCTGCTCGGCCCATATCCATACCAAGCCGCTGCTGGTGCACAATTTCTGTGCTGATGTTAATGCCAGAGGTGGTTTGGGGCTCTGCAGTTACTGAGTCAAGAGCGCGTCAGTGACTTTTACACATGCTCAGCGACCTTGTAACTTTATGTGGTCTGCCCCTTTGAAGCTGAGTTGTTGTGGCTTCCACTTTGCAATAACACCACTTGCAGCTGATCGAATATCTGAATATGTAGGACAGAAGAAATTTCACGAACTGACATGCTGCAGCAGCTGCATCCTGTTACAGTATCACACTCCCCTTCAGGGAGCGCTTTAAAATGACCTATTCTTTCACAAATGTTTGCAAAGGCACACTGCAAGGACAGGTGCAAACTACCTGAGACCACAGTTTAAGAGCGGTGTCCTAAACCTTTTGTCCTTTTATTGTACTCGAAGATCCTTCTTTCAAATTCTTAAAACTTGCTCTGTTTCTTTTCTCACATTTGTTTAGGTAATTTGCATATTTGTGGTCTTGAGTACTGAATGCAGCAAGAACAGAGAAGGAAACCTTGACAGTGTTCTGTCTTGCTTGCATTTCCTGTTTTTAAATGGAATTTTCAGACCTTGTTTTATTTATTTATTTATTTTCCATTGTAGCACATCCACAGGAAGGAAACAACAGGGCGATGGTTGTTTATTTTTACATAATGACCCTGATGGTGCTGGCTTTTATTTTGCTGTTATTAGTTGTCCTCCTTCACAGGTGAGAAGAATTTGGGTTATTTTTCCTCTTGTGTCCTGATTGCTCGTTTAGGTACATTTTGCAAGAACACAGGTTTCGCGGGCCTTTGCCTGCACTACTCCTGTGAAATAAATTCATCTTTGGATGAACAGGGCACTTGTGACCAGTTGTTATTTATCCTTTCAGAGACTCTTATCCTCACAGGCTTAGGCATTGTTTTTCAAACAGCAACTAGCATTTCCCGTCCACTGTTATGTGCCTCCACAGACCAGTCAAGATGCAGTTTACCTCTGTGTTTCCATTTGACAGTTTAATGGAGCCGTTCCTCATCTCACTAGAGGGACTAAGTGTGGTAGATATTGTTAGCTGTGCAGTTGTGCTGTAATTCCCGTCAGCCACACTTCTGATTTCTGTTATAGATACAAAATATATAAAAAAAGATAATTTGACTTGAATTTGCTCAGCTTTGCTGTTCTTGTTCTGCTCTGTGTCTACGGTGTTTGTGTTCAAATTCAATGTGAGAAAACAAAAAAGAATGGCTCCACAACAGCCCCAGTATCACATGTGACCCCCAATCCTGATCTGTACTTTCTTTCACCATAATTTCAAGGTGTACACCAAAGATTATTGTTAACCAATCAGTATCCAACCTTGCTTGTTTCAAAAATAAACTCAGTTTCTGAGTTATGTTGTTGAATATAATAGAAGAGGTGTTTCTACTGAAAAATATGATGTCTTGGGTATGAAAAGGGGGCTATCTTGTCATAATCTCATCCATTTATCAAGACAATGTGAGAAGGGCTGGAGTCTAACCCAGCGACAAGTCACCAGCCTATCACAGGACTAACAGAGGGAGACAGACAACCATTCATACTCACTCACGTCACTTATGGATCATTTAAAATTACCAGGTAACTTAACCCTGTGCATGTTTTGGACTGTGGGAGGACTCCCACACAGACACCTGGAGAGCATGGAAACTCCCCACAGAAAAACCCCATTTCACTGGATTCAAACCCGGGACCTTCCAGCGCCGCCCCCATCTTCTCATAATTAACATATAAAATCCAAACATATGGACAAGAAGTTTTATCATCCTGCACCTCTGAACAACAAAATCGAATCTCTTCATCTTTGACTCAAACTGTGTGCCACATGCACAGAAATACCCGTACTTTTGGTACATTGTGTTAAAAAGAACGAGACTGAAGTGAGGCCTCACAGAGACCTTGATCTTCAACAGTCAAAGTCTAAAGAGTTACTCTGTGAATCCAAACACATACATGTGCTAAATGTGAAGAATTCCCTTAAGGAAATCGAGAGTGCACAAAAATGGGATGGACAGATGGAAAAAATAATGCCATTTTCATCACAGTGATGTGTTCTAATACCCGAAGGTTTGGCTTTCTATTAATTTCTACAGTGGGTTTTAAATTTCTATTATAAACCAGAAGCATTTTAGGACATCCGGAGCCATGAACAGCTATGTCATTCTTAAAAAGCTTCATATATGTTCTCAAATATTTAATATAAATGAAGTTGATAACGAGCTGATAATTAAGTGTTCAGAAAATCATATATCTCCCTGCCTCAGTATAGGCAGCAGCTTGTTCAGTGACCATAAAACACCGCCCTATTTCCTGTTGGAATCTATTAGGGGACATTAATCATTAAATAGAGTATCTACTGTAAGAGCGATTTTAAAAGTACCACAGACCTTTATCAGATGCCCTTTCTTAGGCTGCTTCCTAACTTCCTGTAGTACAGGCAGCTAATGGCTGCATTACAGTACTAATAGCATTGTAATAGTGTGCTTTCTTTCCTTCGCAGCATGCTCAAACTTTCTACAACAGTTTGATTGGGCAAAGTAAAGAGACCGTCCGGTTATTCTATGATCACTGTGTAACACTGAAGGCCTTTTTTGCCTGACTTTAGCGCTGACCTTGTGGTTTGGATTTGCATCTATGAGCTTCACTACTCTTCCAGGTTTTGAATCCAAGGGTAATCCGATCCAAGAGAGATGAAAACTCGTTCTTTCAGCAGCTCCCACTACTACCAGTCACATGTCTGATTATACAGTTGGCCCATCATGCTTCGTATCTCTCTCCAAGCCCTTGTCCCTTTGTAGTGTCATTCAAAAAGACCCATCCTTTGATATGACGACATCCTCATCACAGCCAGAATCTGCTCTGCTCTTCTTTTTTTTCCTCTCTCCCTCTCCTTCCTGTCACAAGCAAGATCAGCCGTTTCCTGTGCTGTACCTGACAGCTCTCTGCTGTCTGTCCTCTCTCTTCATCCTTCCCCTCTACATACAGATAAACCTTTAATCCATCAGCTGCTTCTCTTCTCTCCAGAAACAAGCAGGGCCTTCTTTTCATGCTGCCATCATCCTCCTCCCAGCCTTCTTCTCTGAAAACCAGCTTTGCTCGACTCACACGCACACGCACACGCACACACACACACACACACACACACACACACACACACACACACACACACACACACACCCAAGGCTACATTCCTCTCCTTCTTTATAGGCACCAGGTAGGTGCCTTTGTTCACACGTTCCTCCTATGGCTTTCTCTATGTGTTCGGAGCTGTCACACAAAGTTTTACTTCTCGTGTCTTTCTCCTGCATCTCCCGTGAGTGTTAAGGACTTCACACTTAAAAAAATGGCTGTTCAACACATCAGGAACAAATGAATTAGTATGACAAATGTGCACCACGCTGTAACTGAAATGCAATGAGTTACTTAGAGATAGCCCACACTCTGACAGGATACTGTATGCTGAATGAGAAGCAGAGAGATCAAAGAGATCTTTATCCAACAATGATATGAGAGTCAGAAAATGTTATGATGATAGTGTAAGAGCTGACAGACAGGACCATGCACGCGATGTATCAACCAGGGTTCAACATTTCCCTGTTTATAGTTTTACTTTGAGTAAAAAAAAATTAAAAACTGCGAGTTTCATAACCAGCTCTGTCACCCGATTATAAAGACATTTAGGAGTTAATTTTATATCATCTATTTCAGGTGATAGAGTCACGTGAAAAAGAAATTACACCCTCTTTCAACCCTAAGGCTTTATATATCAAAAAAAATGAATCTGCTCCTTAAACCCTAACGCTACACCCATGGGTGAAAATGAGTTAATTATAAACACACAGATTCAAGAAGTCAAAGGAAACACATCTGGTGCCGATTTCAGTCTGTACTTATAAGAAAGCTGAAAACAATAGTCAAAAATAAAGTGCACCTCCACTAGAAACAGGTGTCTGCTGCTCTACTTTAAGATGACAACATGTGGTGTAATAGCTGTGAGGGTCAACGCAACATGGTTTCTACTGTAGAGAGGCTGAGGGTACAGGATGGCTGCTATATGCAGGTCAAAGGTCACGCCATGCTCGATCCACAGTGAAATACACCATGTTGACTTTTTTAGAACAATAATAAAAGTGTTTTCATTAAAAGTGTGCGACACACCTCGGGTTTAGAAAATTGCGTGGAAAATTTTTTACACATTTAAAAAACACAAGGACTGAGGAGACTTTGAAGGGCGGTACGCAGAAACATTAAAAAGAGAAAAACGATGACTGTTTCACAGAAATATCCAAACAGTATTTTCAGTGACACTTTCCAGTGTCTGTGAGCATCTGTAACAGTTTAGGGCTCTGTAACAGCCCTATCCTCACCCTTCATCCAGGGGAGGCTCCACTGTCATCATCTCAACAGGGAAAACAAAACTCCACTAAATACTTTCAGAAAGAAATGTAGGAAAAAAGACAAAAAAAGAAATTTTAAAGCTACAAGAGAGAAAAAGAGGTTTGCAGTCATCCTGTATCCCACAATAATACCAATATGCAGGTGCTGCAAAGACACAATGATGACAATGACAAAGTCTGAAGCCACCGCATACATAGGAGCCCCTGACACTTATAGTACTGAGGAAATGAGACAGTGTCACAGCAAAGACAGAGAGGCCCAAAGCAGGATCAACAAAGGTCAAATAGAGGTAGTAAGAAGGGGAAGCATGATGATGAACAATGAGATAAAAGGACTTTCATTTATCCAGCACATACACAAGCTTATGCACATACATGAACATACAAATATTTGTGCGCGCATTCAAAATGACTGCTGTGGGAGCTGGCGACGCTCTGTTTTTAAAAATGTGGGCCGAGATGTCAAATTGCTCTTGTACGCTGCAATCGATTCTTCTCTGATCCATGTCCGTTCCTCACTTTGCGGGTAAATTCGAGGCAAAAAAAAAAAAAAAAAAAAAAGGGG
>VOQK01042047.1:0-11465 GCA_015052645.1 Benitochromis conjunctus | reverse complement strand
AAAAAAAAAAAAGGTTCAAATAGTGCAGATTGAAAAATGAGCAGGAATGCTGGTGTGACTGCTCTCAAAGTGGCAAAACGGAAATAAAGTTGGATTCGATTCTGGCCAAATATTTTCTTCTGGCTTCAGCCAGCCTGTGTTTATAGTCACACAAATATCATTTTCTGAAACTCTTTTGAGCTTGGTATTTTCACATGACATAACAAAGTGGCTGTTTAATAACTGAATCAATTATTAAACAATCACAATAGCAGAAGTGCTTACAGGAGCAATCATCAGCTGTTGCCTCTTCTAGCTGTGATAGAATTAAGACAGTCAAAGCATGGCATGGAGCTCATCGTCTGATGAGTGCAGACGATAAACGTGATATGATCACCTTTTCAGAGAAAGCCTGTACTGTATCATTAACTGTGCTATATGTAACCATCTAGCCCTGTTCTCCACCTACCGGCAGGCTGACCATGTCACTGTTATGCCAGATCTCGATGTTTTTCAGAAGTTGATGATGGCGACCCTGGTTCTGCTCTCCAGGAGATACCCTACAACCTGGAGGACCACTCCAACCAACAACTCCACGACACCATGAACTAGTTGACTGCCAAACAGCCACTACAGCTGCAGTAAAAGATGATGATGCTGAAGTCCATATCCAAACTCACAGCTAATCATGAGACTTAAATCTGTTGGGTGAACCGTGACTCAGATCTTAGTTCTACCACATAAAATCATCTTCATCGTCATAATCATCATGTGGCCAAACTGCCCTCCCCAAGCTGCTTCTGAATGACGCTAGGCTGGGTTCATAAAAAACTAAACAAAACAAAACAAAAGCTGTGTCAGACTTTTTACATTTTGAAAACACAGAGAGGAAAATCTATGACTGACAACCACAACGGGGTACAAGTCTGGTTTAAAAGACATGTGTTTGATGACCTGAGGTCAGCGGATCCTTTTGGAACATCCAGTCAATGAGGCTTAACCTTTGGATGACTGCTCCACAGCTCACACCTCCCCTGTCTGGGGCCCAAAGAGTTTCAACACTGACCCTCTAATTCTCTCGGTACGTGCTGTCTGTCTGAGTGCTCTGGCACAGGGCGTCTGAATATCAGGACAGATTTAAGCACTGATTTAGAAACGGCAGTCTGTCCAGAAATGTATGAGAAAGAGGGGTATTTGATTCACGCCCGGTTCAGTTCAATTCAATTTATTGTCATCACACAAAGCAGAGCCAGCGCAATGAAATTTGCAGCATCAATCAGGGCAGCACAGAGACACGACGAGTGCACGGACCGAGACCTTCGCCAGCTCAAATGGGAAGGAAGATCAGTACAATGTTCTCCACAAAATTACCACACGACAACATGTGTCTGAATATAGGGTAAGATAAACAGCAGATTAACGAGTTTATGAGTAACCTGTTATTACCGATAAACTGGCAGAGCATGGCAGTCTCTGATCCAGTCATTGTGTTGTTCCATAACATGATAGAGACACAGCGCAGACACACACATGCAGACATATACATGCAGCGTGTCCTGGCACAGCGAAGCTTTAATATAAATGTCCCCTCAGCTGGAAATTGTTTCCAGCGCTGCTGAAAGACCGCTTTTATTGAGCTAGTTAAACACCCCCACCCCATCCCCCTTTTCTCCTACACACAACCAGCACACACGCGCTCCCTCTTTCTACTCAACATTATACTTATAAAGAATTACGAGGTATTTTTCTGCATTTGTAAGCCTTTTGTTTTAGATTTACTTAAATTATACACCAAAAAAACAACAGCGTTAAGTAAAGTCCCCCTCGTGTAATGTCGTTTGAATGACATTAAATATAAAGCATGACACTGTAAGAGGCCCCAAAAGTCTGCAAATGCAGTTAATACCCGGTGTAAACCTGAAATAAATGCATTACGTGCGCTAACCATTTTGAATGAACATGATATTTGTGCAGAATTTTCATCGGGGAAAGGAAAAATGGAAAAATACAAAAGCGTCCGGTTTGCATTAATGATTCACATTATTTCACATTGCCGGTTGGGAAAAAAAATGACAGTGAGCAGAATATTTAATGACGCTATCATGCCCTCTTTGCACAACTGCCTCAGGTTGTTGAGAAAATGATATAAATGAACAAAAGGTTTTCACTCGGCCTCCCTTTGGAAAACAAGACATTCTATGTAAAGAACATCATAATGATCTTTTGTTAGACGGCTCATCTTCCTTTTCACGTCTAACTCTGTGGCCCTTTCTCAACTCGTGTTTCTCTTCCTCTTTTCAGCTTTTTAATTCAGCCGGCTGAAGCATGAATTTAATTCCTTTAGTATTAGGTGGCAGCTCAGCTTCTCCTTATCTTTCTTTTACAGTTAAGCTGCCGTTTTCTTAGACGTCAACTTAAATGCATTGTGATCCTGTCTTTGATTATATTTCTGGGTTTACGGCGGTTTAAAAGAGATGAAGAACAGTGGTGGGACTGTGCATTCAGGTGTTTTTCGCCCAGAGTTATATTTGCGCCATCCTGGGATGGGCCTTCAGCTGCGTCAAGTTGAAAGATACAAGTTACAGGAAATATAATTGAATATATTAATAACATTTGCATGATTATAGACTCACAGTGTCTTTTTGTATGGCTAGCCAGTGACATAAGGCGTTAAATGATGCAGTGCCAGCAGCACAGGAACAACATCATTACATGCAAACAGTGGCTTTTTGAAGCCAGCGCAGTTTGTCCTGGGATCTGGAGCAAAAGTGAGATGGCGTGGGTGTTACTCCACCGGCAACACCAACAGCAAATACGTCACACTTAACAGCAAGAACAGGTTGTGCGTTCGCTGCTTCCTTCATGCAAATATGCACATTCACATATTTGTAAAAAAAATAAACATGCATATCGACATCAAAAGCAGCTGCAAGCACACGGGGGATTCATCTGTTGTGTTAGCGAGCGCTTGTGTACGACTTACGCTCATACCCACTCATTTAAGTCATGCTTGGACTGTACCATTTGGGATAAAAGCGTAAGAGTGTCCTCGGTTTACTTTTGTCCTGAGGTATTTTGTGTCCAGCATCTACTACAAAGATCATTTCTGTTTTGGAAGAGCTCAGTGCCAAGGATTCACAGACAGCACATCACTAGTATTGCTCCTACGACTACAACCTAAATTAAATACAGTTTGCAACAGCTGCCTGTCTACTATTAAGACTATTAAGAGGATCAGAATCAGACGAGTAGACCAGTTTCATCTTGAATTACCAGCCCCCACTCGCCCCCAAAATGATGAAGCAGTTCAACGCATTCCTCAGCCTGTGCAAAGCCATACCTGCCAACACCAACTGCTGAAAAGGGGAGGGTTTTCTAACATAACAAGTCCTTATCCCAGCACAAGTGCGCTCTGGCTTTTTCTTTATAATTCCTTGAGGTTACTTGAACAACTATTCCCTCTTTTAATAAAATCTGTGCTAATCCTAAATTTAAAAGAAGAGAAAAAAATCAAACTTTAAGTTTATTGTAAGGAGCCAAACTAGGAAGTAACACTATATTTATACTCCACAGTATTTTGATTGCGGAGTTAATGTTTGAACGCAGGTGTAACAGCACAGAGGCTGAAGGGAAACCTAAATGCTGCAGAAAAAAAAAAGCTGATCATCATCATTGATGTTTATTGTTTTTGCTTTGGGGAACTTAACTTTGGACAATGAGTTCACTTTTTTATAAGTTGAGTTAGTTATTCCTCCACAGCAGCTCCAAATGTTACTCATTTTTCAACCATAGTGTTTTACTTTGGTTCAGAGCAGCCAGAAAAAAAAACAAGAAAAGAAAAAAAAACAAAACATGTTAATCATCAACTGTATATAAAAGATGACCCCCTGGCTTACAGGTCAGAAAAGTCTGCATTCTTTCCAAAGGCCAGTCTTTTTTTATGTTCAGTTTGTCAATTATTTTCCCACAGGGAGAATAACAGATTCTAAAGGATGGCATGGAAAAGGATGAGCCTACCCTGTGACTGATAAGCTGCCACCATATTACCACAGGGCAATGTCCAACAAAATAAGGCCAACATGGAAGTGGTAAAAACTGCAGGTCCTGTAGGTGTCACTTGAGGCTGGGCCCAAAATGATTAACTTTACAGCATTAGAAGGCACGCTTATGGCCTTTTACAAAACACAGTTTGAACCTTTATGGAGAACCTTTGGACAATTCAACCCCCTGGATAAATTCGGGGCATGACTAAATTGTTTTGATAGTATCCCAACAAGGGCAGCTGATCAGCGTCTGTTAGGCTTCATCCACATCCTTCCAGTATCTAAACTGGACCCGTTCACTCTGTGTGTGTGCTGTTGGAGCATTTTTAAAGTATTATCTGTCTAATTTTCTTGCTTGTTTTCTAATACAGACCCACCCTATAAGTTTGTGCTTTAATTTTGGTGACTGATATTCAGTATTTATTAGTCTTTTCCTTAACACTAATTAGCCAATATGTGCATATCTGTACTGGGTAGTTACAGTTTATGAATGCAGCTTGCTAACCAAAGCTTATCACCTTTAGCACTCCACCCATAAGATAACCTCAGGCATCAAAACTAAAAGAAAACAAGGCATCACTAAAAGTTAGACTTCAAAATGCAGAGTTAGAAGCCAATGATGATGTCAGTGATGCTACATCCATCTTTTATGCTCTCTATGCATACTGCATGCAAGTCCATCAGTGCATACTGCTCAATAGAACAACACGTCAAAGGAAACAGACATGAAAGCTGGGAGAAAGACATGAGGGAGTACTAACCAGTACGTAGCACTAGATCTTTGCAGCACATTCACAGGCTGCACATGCCCAGACACAGGCCACAATGAAGAACACGCAGGCAAACGTAAGCAAAAAACAGTTACATAAGCAATCGATGGATGAGAGCTTCTCAATTGGACTTCCTGTTGGTGTTGTAGACATGCATCAATGCAATTAAATTACCTCTATACAGAGGACTGCTGGGCATATACATTGATAAGAGCTTTTCTAATATCATTAACTGTAAATACAGCTTTGAAGAGCGATGCAGTCCATTTTGCAGCGACAAAGAATTGCTTCAGAGATTAACTATAAATAAAGCAACACAGTCCACATACAGATCATCAAAAACCTTGACAACTGTTTTTAATTTTCTTAATCCCATCAATTAAAATATCAACTAAAACCATTTGGCTTATTTATCTTTGTTAAAATATATATATTCGAATCTCCTGACTGGCTTGAAAATAATATGACTCAGGCAAACAGCTCCTGCACCTTCAGAACTGCCATCAGAAATTTCCATGCCTCTGCGAGGCCTGCATGTGACGATGCCAGAGTCAATATGTCAACTGCTGCACGGGGGCAAGATGACGTAATCCTGATCTGTGACTCAAGACCGGCAACACATGGCATTGGTAGCACACACATATCCACCGACATGCTTTCTCCAACTGGCGCTGTCAGGCTTCAGTCATGTTCTCGCTCCCTCTGAAAGTGTCAATCAAAGCCTTGTTAGCATCTCCAGCCTGAGGCGGACAACGCCTGCAGATCTGTCACATACATGCTGAGCTAAGCTCTAGCTGGAATCAGAATCGGGAGCGTTGTTTTCAGCAGCAAGGATTCCAACCCATTGTTTCTCTCATTTCTCATCTGCCACCAACACGCAGCTGGCCTCTGACCCTGACCTCTGACTTCTATGTGTGTGTGTGTGTGTGTGTTTGAAGCCACACACAGAGTAGATTTATCCAATCCTGATACTACTAAACAAATCTGCTATACAGCATTTGTTTACTTCAAACACTGCTGTACCAACTTCACTGTCTCTATCAAACCACACCAGCAGCATTTCCAGGCAGAAAACAGAAGACTTCATTGACTTAATAATAAAAATAATTATTGACTAGCAGCTCGCACTGATGTTGTTTTGTTGTTTGGCATCATAAATGAATGATCAAGTTGTAATGAAGCTAGGTCGTCCACGCAAAAACGAGCCAGTTTGGGTGGTTTGGCATTTAAAAAGAATGCCTCCTGGGTAGGCGGCTTCCTCAGAATGCTTTCTGGGAACGCCCAGCCGAGAGGAAACCCAGGGGTAGACTCAGGAGGAACCAGAAAATGCTGCTTAGCCTGCTGCCAGCTCAGTCCAACTCCCGAGAGTTAGAACTGTACTGTACCACCTGGTTTGTTTTGAGTCAGAGCTGCGATCACCTCCTCCAACACAAATTAGCATGTTCTCGCCAGTCCACAAATGACGGGGTGTCTGAATACTACACTCATTGTGTGTGAGTGAGTATGTGTGATCACAGTCTTTATTTCTTCATATCATCTCATAGCAGGATCGCATGTGTTCCTGTAGTAGTAACCTCATCCAACCGGGAAGAAGGACCAAGCAGTTCAATTAATTTAAAGTTTGCAGGAGCAGTTGATACAAAACTCGATACAAACAATTTCTTTCTCTGTCAATCAAACAGCTAACGTTTTTCCTAAATTACTGCTTATTTGATAAAATAGCTGGAAAAAGCCCATCGCAAGTTCTTAAAGACCAAGCAGATGATTTCAAATTCCCCTTTGCCTGAAAAACACTATAAAAGCTGCATTTTTGCTTTAAAATAGCAGCTAGCTAAACGGTTAATTCGCTGACTTGGGGAAGCACCCGTCACTGACCCAGTCACCACACTCCTGTGGATCTCTGACAAAAATCTGAGATGTGACCATATGATTAAGTGGTCTGCAAACAGGTTAAACCAAAACGTGCTGTTGTTAATGGTTTAAAACAAGCATTAGCATACAAATGCTGCTGTTTTATGGTCTGTTACAAGTCTATGTAAGCTGGAGCTCCCCTGTTTTGCCTGTTGAGCTGGGACATATCGAAAGCAGCGATGTCTGAAATTCACTCTCTGCTCTGTGGGCCTTTCAGTCTCGTCTGCGGCGTATTCATTCAGCTGGGCTTATCAGAACAAGGGCGCTGCTATCTTCTCCTCTTCCCGCTACTCTCTCCGTCTCTCGTCTCGTCTTGTTGCCACAACACATACCTGCAGTGCACAAAGACCTATCCTTCTACATACTTTCACACACACACACACACACACACACCCAGACTCAGATCTAAGCGTCTCACTGTTGCCATGGGGACTATTTCAACCCTGTCAGCACTTCTAAGATCTGCCCGGAGAGAGGTAATTTGCCCCTCTTCCCATGCGTCGCGGTCTTTCTATCTACCCATCCTCCCCTCCTCCTGCTCCTCTTCTTCTTCTACCATTGGAAGATGGAAAAAAAAAATCCCATCCTCCTTCTCGAGAGGCATGACTATTGCTTCTCCTATTCTTTCTGTCAGATTCATTCACCCACAGTGTTTGGCACCAGCAATCTCCTCTCCTCCTACTCTCACTCCCACTCTATACAGCCTTTATGAGGCTGTGTGTATACACTTGCTTCTTCCTCAGGCTGAGTGAACGTTGAGGTGGGGGGGGGGCTTTGGGGAGAATGTGCATCTGCTGCACAGAGGATCAGCTAAGTGCTGAGAGCTGAGATTTTGCCCCCCAAATTTCCGTCGGGAACACAAGGGGCCAGTTTGATGTATCGACTGAACCACACCACAAAAGAGAAGATTAGAAAACCTGAAGTGTCTTACTCATGTGGAGAATCTGACCTTTATGTTTCTTCTGCAGGCATTTTAATAGCGTAAGCCTGGAGCAGGCATAAAAAAGCGATTTAAACCTAAGAAAAAAAAAAAGGGGGAAAGGATTACTACTTTGGAGAAGTGAAAAGAATATTATTACTCCACCTCCAAAGAAATGAACTTTATGGCCGGCACTGCCGATAAATGATGTAATAATAATGCGATACTTCCCCAATGGGGGAAATTCTCAGAGAACAAATCAGACAGAGCCATAAACCAGCTGGCAGGGATTCACTGAGTTGCTCGAAGACAATTTAGCAGGAGGCTTGTGGCTCAAAACCAATGATCACTGGCTGAACGATGCTCTTGTGCTACCATAAAAAAATTTAAATAATAATATCCACATCCACAGTCATGGTGACATAACATTTTAGTATTCAGCTTCCAGTACCTCACAGGTCAAAAGATGAAAGATCCGGCTCATGATTATGTCTGTAATCTGTGAGAATCCTTCGCCATGAGCTACACTTTGAGATGCTCTAACACAGATATACACAGTGGACGTCTCATTTACTTCCTCATAGCGTTATCCAAATATCCCGACAACATTATGGACCTGCAGCTAAGGGGATCAGCTGAACTTGGACAGTCCGGAGCAAGGCCACAGCTGGGATAGCTGATCTCCCGGAGGGGCCATATTACACGGTTTATCCTTTCTATACATAGACCTGTAAGTATTCTTAGTGCCACCGCACGCTGGCAGCAAAGATAACAGCCATAAAACTGTCATACCCACGGGAAGGGAAGCACTACGTCTGAGACCCAAACCCAGCTAAATGCACTTTGCAATGCTTTTAATTTGTGACAGCGCGGAGATGCACAGGAGGCTGACGTAAATCGTTATGAGGAGAGCTCATAATGTAAAACAGGTTAAGATGTCATTGTGACTGAAAGAGTCACCTGATGATGACCACCTTTTACGGCCTCTGTTTTAAGGTCTACATCAGTAGGTGTGACATGCTGCTGTATGACGCTGATTTCATAAACTCCAGGGTGCTTTCAGGCTTTCTGTGATGGTACAAGGCTCTGATCTGATGAAGGTATGAGGAACAGATCTGAGCGGGAAGTATCATCAAACTGGGAAATGCAGAGTAATCGCAATACGATAAATCACAGCAAGATAATTAAAAGTATGTGCTCCCACAGGATCGTGCTGCTGGTTATTGCAGTTTCAGCTCATGATTTACAAATGTTTGTGCGTGCACTGCCTTCTTTTTTCATGTGTTTGTGTGTGTTTTAATATGCACTGATCTCTTTAAACTTGGTCTAAGGTTTCCAGGATGCCATCGTCTTCCATGGCTCCCTCCGCAGAATGAAGATGAATTTCTAAACCCTTGCAACTTTCTTGAGTAATGCATCTGCAAATAACTAAACTTTTCTTTAGCCTTAGGATTTACGAAAGGACGCCGATCAGATCTCAAGTGGAGCAAAGTATCTAGTCGGTCCAACAGTTTGCAATCTAATGTGTTCAATTCAGGTCCGAGGTTCTGATTTCTTTCAAAAAGCTGGACACCGGCTAATGTTTAGATTTATGTCATTATCAAAACTGCCTGTTAATCTCCCCAATCAGCTTTCTATGTCATGAACTTGAAAGTCCGCCTCTCCTAACTTTTTAAGTTCTCTCTGGATGCAACTGCCTCATCACAGCAAGATAATGTGATGCATAAAAATGAAGGTACACTTGATGATGGATTATAAATGGAGTATAAAGCTTCCAGAGCTTGCTAATGGAGATTCACACTTAGTCAATGGCAGCCTAAAACTTTTTACAACATGTACTTTTAAACAGTGAGCAAAAAGAGAAGAAAAAAAAAGTAAAACTTCCACATTTTATTTCCTAAGAAGCTCTGGAGACCCAAATTTGATCAGCCATCAAGAGTCACACATACAGCTGAATTAATAAAAGCAGAAGTAGCGGTTGTGGGCAGCAAACATTCAGACGCGTCTGCTTTCTAGTCCAAACCCTGAGGAAATGAATGGGTGTGAATGTTAAAACAGTGGAGGAGCTGACAGGCATTTCTCTTACCATGTCCGCTGGGGTGCTGCCCGTCATCGTGAAGCTTCTCCCGGTACTCGGAGGTGTTCAAACGCACATACACACACACTCACAACTCTCCCTCGCAGGACAGATGCCAATATTCCCTCTTTTTTCCCCCTCTTTTCTCGCACTTGTAAAAAAAAAAAGCTTCCCGGAGCTCCGACAAACGCGTCCTTGTGGTGTTTTAAAAGCGGGAAACAAATTTTTATTCCTGGTGACTCGTTCTTTCTATCTCTGTCTGTCTTTCTTTTTCTCCCCACAGTCACAACACTGAGGTAGCCGAGACGTGTGAAATGCCTCTTCCTCTCTATTGCACAATCATTTCGTTAATTTCTCGCCCTCACAAATCACTGATTTTGGGAAATATACTTAAGATTAGAGGGGCAAGCTGTCGACCCGAGGGCCTCCTTTGACCCTCAAACATCAACAATATCCCGATTCGGAAAAAAAGGTGCCTACGACATGCGAAAAACCCAATACGGCTCTCACATCCGGACGCGGACCTTGTTCTCTCGGGGTGGAAAAAGAACAAAAAAACATCCGCAAGGTTAACGGCTGCCGTCCTCTGATAACCTCGGACACGTCCGCCGGTCGGCGTAAAAAGGTGAAACGGTGATATGCGCCGGTCCTGCTTTTTAAAACACGGGTATGACCGCTGTTAACGTTTCAGACTGCACTGCTGCACCTTTAGGACCCGTTCAGCTGTCATTCCGCTTCCTCGAATCCGTAAAGCTAGCCAACGATCCAGAACTTCCGGTGTGGGGTTTCAAAATAAAAGAATGTAACTCCTTAAAGGCTTTTGTGAAAGTATCTATCTATCTATCTATCTATCTATCTATCTAGCTTTTCATTTTTTTCATATCATAGAACATCCCAATTACATCATAATTCTGGAACACAGTGTGGTACAAAACACATTAATTAATGAATAATCATTTTAAAGTAAATCTATCCATCCATCACTACTAATAATACTATTATCTATAATTATAGTATACTATACTATTATTGTTGTTGTTCACTGGTAATTTGTTTGATTACTCCAGAAAAATACTCATGTAAGCTGCACAGCTTTTTTTTTTATTGAAGACCATCTATACAATAGCCTAATAAACATTCATCAAATATTCCTTTATCCTTATTGAGCTGTGACAGTGCACCTACATGCAGCACCATGACCTGAAAATCCCAAATGAAAATTTATCTTACTTGTAGTGGCTTCATGTTGTCATTCTTAATTATTATATTCACCTGATTTCTTTGACAAGTCTATTGCAGGGCCAACACAGAGACACAGAGAGCCATTCACACTCACCTGTGGCCAATTTACTTGCCCATGCATGTCTTTGGACCATGGGAAAAAATTGGTTTCCCTATGCATATGCAAACTCGACACAGATTGGTGGATTTGAACACAGCCCTTGTTGTTGTTGTTATTATGTAATAGAGCAGTAATATGAAAGCGTGAGCTATATTACATTTAAGATTAGGCTTAAAACTTTCCTTTTCACTAAAGCATATAGTTAGGGCTGGATCAGGTGACCCTGAGTCCTCCCTTAGTTATGCTGCAATAGGTTTAGGGTGCTGGGGGACTAACATGATACCTTGAGTTTTTCCTTTTTCCTTTTCAGTCACCTTTCTCATTCACCATGTGTTAATAGATCTCTCTGCATTCAATCATACTTGTTATTAATCTCTGGGTCTCTTCCACAGCATGTCTTTTATCCTGTCTTCCTTCTCTCACC
>VOQK01042045.1:2506-26480 GCA_015052645.1 Benitochromis conjunctus | reverse complement strand
AGGGAAGGGGGGGTGTCACTCGCATTCATTGACCAGTTGATCGGATCCATAATTACTCTTTTAGGTTTTAGAGAACATAGTTGTGAGTCTCTTCAGGGTGAGAAATACAAATACACAAAAACTAGACAAAGGACATGAGAAGCTAAGCAGGGAAGATAAGGGATAGGAGAGGGAGAGAAGTGCGACCGCCTCCGTCAAGAGCCAAAGAAGAGTATTAGAAAGGATACCTTTCTAATACATTTTGATCCTGAAACACAAAGGTACTTGTTTTATTTAGTATCCTAGATGAGGTACTGTGTATGTACCGAGTCTACAATTCTTCCAGAACTGAGGGGGCAGTGTACACCTACAAGTGTTCTAGTCTATGCTTACATGTTGAACAAGAAGAAGAAGAAGAAGAAGAGCTACTAGCACAACAAAAAATGCACGTGGAAGACGGTGAGTAGTGCAACTGCTGCAATAGCTCCACTTTGAGTCGTTGATGAAAAAGGTAGTAAGATGTGATAACGGCTTCACAAAACACAGTATAGACATGATACCATCTTTGTTTTCAAACCAAAGGAGAAAATACACTACATTGCCAAACGATGGGTTTGGTCGTTGCCAGGAGAACGACACTTGTCTGACTGCTGCGTGCCAAGTGTAAAGTTTGGTGGAGGGGTTTTTATGGTGTGGGTTTGCTATTCAGGAGTCGGGCTTTGCCCCTCATTTCCAGTGAAAGGAACTCTTAAGCATATTAATACATTTTGGGCAATTTTATGCTTGCCGCTTTCTGGGAACAGTTCAAGGATTGCTCCTGTTCCAACAGGAGCAGAGGAAAAAGCAAGATCGGTAAGAATATACAGAAGAACTTGAGTAGCCTGCACAGAGTCCTGACCTCAACATGATAGAACACCTTTGGGACGAGTAAGTGCAGAAACTGCGTGCCAGGCCTTCTCATACAACATTACTGTTTGACCTCACAAATAAGCTTCTGGAGGAATGGTCAAAAATTCCCAAACACACACTCCTAAACCTCGTGGAAAGCCATCCCAGAAGAGCTGAAGCTCCTATAGCTGCAAAGGGTGGGCAAACATACTAAAACCTATGGATTAAGAATGGGATGTTACTCAAGTTCATATGCGTGTGAAGGAAGATGAGCGAATACTTTTAGCAACATATATTAAGGCTGCAGCTATCGATTATTTTAGTAATCGAGTAATCTGTCGATTGTTCCATCAATTAATCGAGTAATTGAATAAGAGACACTTTTGCCTTCTTAATGAGTAATAATAAATATTCAAAAGAGAAAAACCACTCAGTGACTCAGAGTTCAATAGCAGCAAAATATAACGTTAACATTTTTCTGCCACTAACATGTCATTAAAACTACTTTTATTAAATTGGTTTGTTTTAAAAAAGCAATGAAGCCAAGAATTTAATTAAACTATTTTAATGTAAGTACTTAATTAGCCTGTATAATATGGCATCAGGAATGGAAACTATCCAATATGGTTGCAACAGAAAATGAAAGTAGTTTATTAAGACAGTTAAAGCTGTTATCAAATTACAGCTGAGCTGACAAAGCGAAATTTGGCAGTTCTGACAGGTATTTGCAGGCATTAAATTAATGTGTTAGGAAAATATTGTCCATCTTGTGATGAAAACCACAATGAGAACTTGGCCTAGTTGGGTATGGTTGCATTTAGTTTGCAAAACACTTCAGACAATCTCCAAATATGGTTATCTGGACCACAATGACATAAATCACACAAACTGCATGTATTCAGAAACTTCTGTATTGTGCCCTGCTCATGGTTTTTACAATTTCTGTGCACTTCAATGTGATTCACTCTGGTAATGGGTTTCCATCTTGGGAAATAGGAAATATGGAAATAGATCAAGTTTGAACACCCTTTTTTAATGTAGAGCAGACCTTGTTAAGTTCTGCTGCTCGTGGTCTACTTTACCTGCTTAAGGTCTGCTTTATGTTAAGTACTTGACCCCTATGAGGAAGTGCGACAGAGCAGTGAAAATATTTGTCAACTGTCAACATGTGATGAATTACACTTCAGATGAGGTCATCACATGGCCTCTTTGGTTTGTTTACTTGCTTATCTTTTTGTGAGCTGTGGCAATAAATTAATTTTATGGCAAGTCGTGCTTTTTTTTATAAAAAGATAAAGAGCTGCAGAAGAACAGATCTTTCCGATCTCATTGAAAAGTCTGCCCTGATGAAAAGAGACATGTTTTACAGCACCTGTCATGGAGTATAAAGAGCAGAGTTAGGGTAAGAGAGTGAGTCACTTTAGAAATGACAGACGGACAAAAGAGCCAAGAGCTCCCATCAGTCATCGAGTGCAGAAAGACGCAAAATCAGTCTTTTGTCTCCTCTTAATTAATCATCATTCCTTCATTCTCTCAGTGCTTACAGTAAGAGCCTGTCATTACATTACTCAACAAAACCGCATTTCGCTTTCTGTACAGTCTGGGGACGCGCTCGCTGTTTTCGTCTAACTTCTTCGTTTCGTTCGGTCTTTAAATTCATCAGAGCACCTGCTCCTGGAAGCAGACTGACAGAGCTCTAATTCTCCAGCAGTGTCCAGTGGTGTTTGGGAACTCATCACTCACAGACACTCACACACAGGAAGGACGGGCTAATTAGTTCCCTGCATGCTCTACCCACAATTGTCTCCTTAGCAAGATATTAGACTCTGTGACTCTGACCCTGTTGTGCGCAAATACACAAATTTAGCATGACGCAGCAAGTCGAATTTCCCGTCTCTCTGAGGTTCACGCTGTGCTGTCAAACTCCTTCTCACTGATTATAGTAATGATCACCGAGGTTCAGACGGCGTCTCGTAAATGCACGAGTCAAACAATCACTCTTCATTAGCAGCTGATAGTTTTATCGTTGCCAGGGATGAATGTTACGCCATAAATGAATTTGTATTCACTCATTTTGTTCTAGGTGAGTTTGTACTCAAAAGCAAACATGGTAATTGCATGCAAGAGGCAATTATCAAGATGTTCCCTTGTCAGTGGTTATCAGCAATCAAAGCCATATAACACAATGGCTGCATGTCCAGCTGTTACAAAACAGAGGTCAAAACACCATTTGTCAGATGCTGGCTGAAGAAGAGAAGTATGTACCAAGTACAACCACAGAGGAATACAAATCTGCTGGTAGCCGTGGGAGTTACGAGTGTCTGCTCGTGATTCAGTCAGTTTACGATCTTATGGCTGTACCTGGAAAAATCCATGCGCTGCAGAGCAACTCTACCAGGGGATGTTTATAGATTTAGAGCAGCTCTTATTTGATTTCAAAAAGATTAGCGACACAAAAACAAATTCTATAAATTATGTAAGCTGTAATCTGTAAATCTTAAATCAGCCTCGACTGACAGCATCTGAAGTGCGATTTGTTCTTATATAATATCAGCCCAAATATAGCCATGAACTAAAACAAGAAGAAGAAGAAGAAGAAGAAGAAGAAAAAGCCAGGCAACACATACAATTTAGTGGGAGAAAAAAAATAGTTGGTTAGATAAACAAAGCTAAATATCAAGCTCATTAGAGTGTCCCTGAGTAAAGTTCACCACAGGCTGGGACGCATATGCAATAACTCTACGGAGATTTACAAATCAAAGTGTTTAAAGTGTTATATGTGGTTTTTCTGCTTCAGTTACAGATAGATCAAAGGCTCTCACAAATCTGTTTTATAAAGAGGCCTTAGAAGTCACATCTATCATGCATGAGGATGCTCAAAAATTCACATGAAAGGTGTCTGCTTCCCGAGCAACCAAAACCTGCCGGCACTCATCAAAGAGAACATTTAAGATCTATAGAAAAACAAGTCAACCTTGAGGGCTCCTGCATTTTTTTTGTTGCCTTTTTCAATATGCATACCCAGCAACCAACTTTGTATTAATGAGGTAAAGGTCATTCTCTTTCCTCCTACACAATCCGCTTCCTGCTAATTGTTGATTACTATCTGTAACACAATGTCAAGAGGTCAGATTTTTATTCTGCAGCTGTTTTAAAGGAGCTTCTGTGTCAACAAACATAGTGCATAACACACCATCAGGTGTAATGGTACATCTACCAGTATGAACACACTTGTAAACTGAAAGGATTTAAAAAAAAAATCTAAAGTGTCATTATTATAATAACCTGTGAATTTTTTAATTCATTGTTTCACAAAATAGAAAACATAATAAAGCACATGTTTGTCTGATGATTTCAAATTTCAGCTATTTACTTGCATTCCTGAACACAAAAATTAGTTGTAGTGATTGAACGTAACGCTTGATTAATTTTTGACTTCTAAGAAGCTCAAATTTGGTTCTAAAAATGTAAACTCGGTTTGTTATTCGCCTAATAAATAACAATAAAATGATTCTTTTTAAACATGCTTTTCCCAGATTTCTAAAATATTTGTATTTTCCTGTTTTTTATGACAGATGGTCTAACAAATTTGTTGAGCACTGTACATTTAAATCTTAATGTATCTAACTACTCCACCTCTCCATGCTAAAGTACAGTTGAAGTAAAGGCCCCCGGGATCTGTTTAGTTCAGATAAAGTCAATATGAAGCTAGCGTACTCTGTCTTGGTTTTACACAGTTCTCTTTTGAAGCTGTAGCTGTTTTAGGACCATTACCCTCTTGGCCCTTCCCTACAGTGTTTCTTGCTGAGAGAAGATTAACACAAAAGGGATTTTTATTCCAAAAAGACTTACTTGTCTAACCAATTCTGAAGCAGACATTTAATCTCTCTGGAATAACCAAAGTGAAAACTTATATAAGGCCCTGCAAGGCCAAAATGCATTTTATAGACTGAATTTGAAAGGTAATATCTTTTAGATTTTAAAGATATGCTTGTTAAGCATATCTTTTTGAATGTTGCTTGCTCAGCAATAAAACACCTACCAAGGTGCGTGGTTCTTATCTTGTTTTAGCTTTTTAGTAGCTATGAAAAACCCATTAGCAGGGACCTAAGCAATTCGTTTTTTATAGATTCTTCATGTTTCATGTCACTGGAGAGAAAAGCTCTTATGTGAACGGGGACATTCAGAAGTTAGAGTGTTAGAGTACCACCAGAATTCTGCCATCTGTTGTGGAGCTATATGCAGTACAGAGGAAGCAGCAGTGGCTGGATGCGTGCGGGTCAGCCTGTCAGCCTGCAGATGTTCAATCGATTACAGTTTAGGAAACACTGAAAGCTGATAAATGTGCCCAACTAGGCTTAGCTCCTCATGAGGATAGATGGGGTTCGGTTTGGTGGTGATGGAGTCACTTTGCACTCATCGTGCTCAAAACACCTCCCTGCGTTTCCATGGTAACAGGAAGCACTCAGCGCCGGCAGCACACTCCTTGTGGTGCCCAGCAGTTTCTTGTTCAGCCGCAATCGATTTTCCCGACTGAGCGTGCGGATCTCTGCTCATGTTTGTTTGCTTGCGAGAAGTTTGCGGATGTTTGCAGAGTTTTGTGGGGGGCCATAAGAGTCAGCAAAAGGACAGAGAGATAAAAAGTGAGAGAAAGATAAATATTTTATAGCTTTAAGGTTATCCTTATTCAGACTGCAAGGGGGAGAAATATCTCCCAGCAACGGCTGTCTCTTAATTTCGGCAAACTACTTTCAACGCCACGGCTCGACGGGGACAGAAAATTCAAGACTACATTTCTGTTTGCAAGTAAATATCCACAGTGTATCATTATCTAAATGGCAGTTCACTCTCAATCTGCTGACAGAAAGAAAAGAGCATAAGACATGCAGAGAGTGGGAGAAAGACAAAGAGAATAATGAACGCTAATGACCCTGGTGGGCTGTGGTTTTTGTGAAAAATTAAACATATTTTCTAGCGTCCTTGCAATTCTCTCAAAGTCTCATTTGCTCAAAAAGTTGCACAAGTCCTTAAAACAAAACTTTTTTGGTCACAGACGTGCCTGCACAGGCTCGAGGCTGCCTGTCAGGATTAGGACTTACAGCCTTCTGATTACTATGGAGAGAAGCCAGGGACGATTGGGTGGTTTCCTTTTTAATATGCTTTGGTAAAACAGCCAAGGATGAGAAAGCGATGCCCTTCACCATATACAGTCTGTGTTGATGACTTTAACACAACAACTGATAAATGCCATCAGAAGACATTTTACAGTTTTGCGTTGCTCTTCTTTTGTTTTTCACTCAGGTTTGTTGCTATGGAGGCAGAAGGGAGAAGATTCGCTGCAAGTGATTTGGTGTAGGAAACATCCGGCACAGATGTGAAAAAAAGGGAGAGAGGAAAAAACATCCGGCATAGATTCTTTAGGAGAACAGATGTATTTCATGAAGCACTCAGACTGCAGTTAATGTGGGGTAATGTGTGCATGAGCGTTCACCTGCCCTCGAATTAGTGGACAAGTGAGGAGAATATAAGTGTTATATATTCTATTAGCAACAGTGAAGGAAGTCAATATAATCAGAGAAGTCTCTTCTGCAATCACCTGCATATTCTCTGCACTGTCACACTTCAATGACCCTACTGCACCAATTAAGCAGGCAATCACTAAGTGGAAAAAATGGAAGGCTCACCATCCTCACTTTTATCTCTGTCCTCCTAACTTTCACCACTGGCTGCTGCCAAGCAGTTTTTGTTCCCTCAGCCCTTAAGGTATTCTTGCTTGTTATATATTCATCCTGCTCCACCAGTCCAGCTTTTTTTTTATTACCTAAACGAGCCTCGTTTGGAATGACACAGCATCAGCCAGGGGGGCATTTAACTGACATAAATGTCAGGGGTTCATGTGTAATTAAAGACCAGTGAAATCCTGCTTCTGACAGTGAGGTCCACTGAAGTAGGAAGAAGTTTTTTTAATCAGTGGTGAACCATATGAGAACTAAGATTGTTTCTATTATTCCATTTGGCCTACGCTGACAATAAAAAGGCAAGTGGCCTTGGATTTCAAGTCTGTAGGACTAAACATGTATGATCACCCTGTACTTCTTGTGCCAAGTGACTGAAAGGATAAAAGCTGACCCCGCGAAGGGAAGGCAATTTAGATTAGATTTATCAGTGAGATGTGAACATGATATATGAAATTTGACAAGAAAGTTATCCATAGAGAAGACTTATTTCTGTTTTTAGAAAGGAAATGTCCACAAATCTGTGTGGATTCAGAGCCGAGCAACCTGTGTAACTTTTAGCACTTGAAGGGTTTATGTTAGCAGGCGTTAGTTTTAACACCATTCCCAACTATTTCTGGACTTTCGCTGAATTTGCGCGAACACAAGACACCAACGCCTTTGCGCACAATAAGACAACAGCATCGAACGAGGAGTGTGCACATTTGTGCAGCGTCCACACGAGACTTATGCGTGCTCTCGTCACGTCACAGCATCACATCATTTTTGCTTGCGGTTAAAAGCGACAGATGGAGAGATCTCAGCTGCCACTGTTTTAAAGTGAAAAGCAGTGTGTTTTGTGCCCCCCCAACACACACACACATACACACACACAGTCTTTCTCTTTCCTTCCTTCTCCTTTCGCTCAGCTCGCGTTTTGGCGCTGGAGCAATTTGCTGCGTCGTTGGAGGCATTTTTACGCACGAACGGCAGCTGTGCTCGCAGCGCTGTCAACACCGCAAGCACATGGTTTCACTCGGCCTCATAAAAACACATGACGAAAACACACACCCGCGAATTATTGTCCGAAGAGGGTTATGAGTAATTTCTGATTGTGTGCAACAAGTCTGAGAACAAACATCCACTCATATCAGTGTTTTTAAGAGTTTTTTTCATTATTTTTTTTTAAATTGCCTTACCTGACAATGATATACATGACCAGCACGTTTCCAACCAGCCCCACCACGCACACTATGGAGTAAAGAGCGGTGATAACAATCGCTATGATAACCGGATTGGCGTCGATTTCCATGTTGACGTCCCTTTTACTCCCCTCCGCGAAGCTTGTGTTGTCGGTGAAGTTCCAACACAAGCTGCTGCTGTTGTAAAACGAGCACAGGTGGCTCCGTTGATCCGCTTCCGAGCCGTTGCCGGCGCTGTCCATGGTCCTCGACCGGTATGTACCGCAGGCGCGTTTTTCACCTCCCCTCAGGTGCCTGTCGAGCGCGCTCGGTGCCTGTGATGCCCCGCTGGGTGCTTCTCTGTCGTGTGCTCGGGGCAGCTCTGCCTGTGAGGCGCAAGACGGGCCGCCGGTGGCGTTAAACCTCAGCGTGTTGAAGAATGTGGCGTGCGTATTGACGGTTTGAGGGTTAACGGCAGCCTGAGCGGGTTTTCTGACGACCTTCGCGCAGCACGACGAGCCTGCACGGGACAGAAGTGACGACGTGAAAATGAATTAGTTCGCTCCCTTTCTTCCTTCGCCCTAGGGTCTTTCCTCTCTTCTTTCCTTACTGCCTCTTTCCTATCCTTTCATTCCCCCTTTTTGTTCACACATGTCTACTCATTCGTTCCTTCCCACCCCTTTTCGCATGCCTTGTTGTGCTTCCATCAGTCCCCCTTGCTTCTTTCCTTCTTCTCCTTTTCCACCTTTAACCCCCCGTTCTTCCTTCTTTTTCCCTGCTCACACTTTTGACCATTTAAAAAAAATTTTTAATAATTTTTTAAAATATTTAATATAGTTTCTTATATTTCTTATATACGTTTTTGTCCATTTCCCCTTCCCTTTACCTTTCCTTCTTTATTTTCATTCTGTACTTTAACATCTCCTTTCTTATACCTCACTTTTCCCCCCTCTTCTTTTACTTTTCTATCATTGGGGAATTTATGTTGCTCATTTTTGTTACCTTCCTTTCTTTCTGTTCTCTATGCGTTTTACGCATTACATTTTCTTTCCCCAATTTTTTTATTTACTTTCTTTCTTCATTCTTATCCATCTTCCCTTATTCCTCTTCTTCCTTCCTTTCTCCACTTCTTCTTGGTTCTTTCTTTCTCGACTGGACATTTTAAAAACCAGCTAAGAAACAGGCTATTGTTACCACCAGAAAATGCGTCTCAGGTCAGCTGTGGTATCAGTGTCTCTGAGCAGCAGTTTGCAGGAAATATACTGGGTCTATCACCACATTTGCTATAAAGTGAATCATTACAGTGATAGTTTCTGCTTGTGTAGTACCTATAGGATAATGAAATGCTTGCAGCAACAGTCTGAGCTAGCTCTGTGGACACTAAGAGAACACTCGTGATTATCTGTCAAGTCACCCATGCCTGTACATGTGTGCTTTGATGAGGCCTCTCACTTCTAATTTCAATTTCTGTGCTTTATTCTAATTAGGGGAGCCAAGCAGGGGTATATAGCATAGCATAATCCAATAGGAATTGATTTTAATCGAGATAATGTCCCCACTTGTCTCATTACAGTTTTACATAGCTTCAAAAATGACAAAAGATCATTTAATAAATGTGCCAAAGGCTCCAGAGTAAAGCTTTTCAACATGCTCATTACTGGTACTCAAAGTCACTGCTGTAAAATTGTTACTTGCAAACACTTTAATCAACATAATTTGCACAGTAAGAGGAACTTGAAAGCTTATTTTATCTGTGTGTTAAGTGATTAAAAAAGGGAGCATTACTGCTGTTTTTGTGAAAGAACAGTTTTATCACTTCAACTAAAGCTGACAAGTTCAGCCCAGTACCCTTCAAATATATCGCTAAAGTGTTTTGTTGATTGTGATTAAGAATGCCATTGATGGCCGAACAGTGGGGAATTCTTGGGAAACTTGGAGAAGAACATAGTTTTTTTATAATACACGTGTTTCTGCAGTTTTAAATGAATGAAGTGCTGCAGTGATGTTCAGGGTGAATGGTGGACATAAACACCATAGTCCAGGGTTCAGATGCTGAATCCTGTTTTTTTATTTGTATATATATATTTTTATGTTTAGACAGCAAAAGCAGTCTAACTAAGATCAGTTAAAGACTGCTTTGGTTTGAAAGATTTTTTTCCAAGTCCCAAAACATAATCATTAATACACTGTATAATTCTGCAGTTGCTTTAAATTGATATGCATGGGCAGATATGTTTGGTGCATCTAGTATCAGCACATTTGCAAGTTTAAATAAGTTAGCTAACATCAAGTCCTCGTTATATATTTGAAAATCATTTATGACGCTACTAATTTTATAGTTATATATGAAGACTCTTAGGAGATGATGTTACATTTCTCTGTTGCCACACTGTTTGGTTGTGACATTATAAAAACTATTTCCTTTTAGCTTTAATAGTAGAATCAGGTTTACTTCTGTGGCCACAAAGCTTTTGTGAGCTTATGGCTGAGTGCCCTTTTCAAAAAGGTCAGCTTCCTTTCTAAATGTGTTTTGCAGTGATATGTTCATGATTCAGCAGCACAAGACTGAGAAGCGTTGCACCAAGAGGCGCTACACTCGTTGTTAACGCAGAGCACAGATGGCAGACTTGTCATGTCAATCTTAATGGTAGTAATTCATTTAAAGAAAATTATAAAGAAAGCGACTGTGAAGTTAAAGCTGAAGCTTTCTTTTTTTGGTCTTTTTCCCTGATATTCATGCAGGAGTCACTTTAGGAAGGGCTCACTTAATACCAGAGCTTTACTTCTGAGAGAACATGACTTCATGTATTAACTAATGTTTCTGGGGATTTTGGGGGGGTTTCAGCAACCTGAGTAGAGTTCAGGTTATAAATACAAAGTCATTTTTTAGGGAAACCTTCAGCTTTTTACACCCAGTATTTTTCCACTAGGATCCAGCAGAAATTAATGTTAAAAGATATAATGATACAACTTTTCAGATTTAGTCACAGAAAACATATCAGTGCCTATTATATATCACATACTCATATAGTTAGGGAACTCACATTTAAAAACAACTATAGTGTAAGCTTAGAATAAAGAAATATTGAGGGTTTTATGTAAAACAAAACAAAAAATAACATTAAGATTAAAATAGAAACGTATGTACTTTTAGTTCTATTTATTAGATCACCCAGCCATAAGAACAATGAGCTTATCAACATTACTAATAGGTAACTACATGTGGCTGCCATGGAGTAGGCTATTTATGATTTGGCAGTAACATAAATAAATTATTTACTTTCTTACAGAACAGCTCTGAAGTGGAGGAAAAAAAAATGTTAGCACTCTTAAACCTATTTTAAAACAAAGTTGACGTCAAGCTATGCCAACCACCCCTAATTCAGTTTAATTTTATTTATATAGCACCAAATCACAACATCACTCCCTTCAAGAAGCTTAATCCTTGTTAATCCCACCTGTGTTTGTGCAAATGAATCCAATTAAAGGAGCCTACTCCGATAATAAATAAAACTCATGCCTGCCGAATATCGTTTAAAAAACTAATGAATTTGTCCTGTGTATGACTTTGTGAGCCTCTTTCACTTCTCGTTGGACTTATTATTAGTTTGGGCAGTGCAGCCAACCAGTGACGCGAAACCGTATCACTTTCTTTCTGTACTTCAAAGATTACAATAATCTGTGAACGGTGATAGATCATAAGTGGGATCAGATGGTGTTCTGGTTTTAGAGGGATTTCTGCAGGCACTGAGAAAAGATTCACAGGAGCCTATCCCAGCTGTCAGCTATGTGATAGACTGATACCCTGGACAGGCTGCCAGTCAGAAAACTATAAAAGGTGCAGCTACTTCAGAAACTATTAGCTCTTGTGATATGGATCCAGTATTGTTTCCATAAAGTGTTATAAAAACTTCTAGTCTTAGCTCATTTTGAATTTGCTGGCAGCAACATGTGTCAGAAAGTTGGGATGGGGTCATGTTTATCACTCAGTACTACCCCTTCTTTAAACAACAGTCCATAAACAGAATTTGCTGGATGTTTGCAGGAATGTTGTCCCACAGCTACTCAGTAGTCTTGGGTGCTCTTCATTGCATTTTTCATTTCGTGATGCTCTAAATGTTTTCAATTGCTGAAAGGCCAGAACTGCAACCAGCTGAGCACCCGGACTCTTCTACTTGGAAGCTGTGGGATTTTTTTTCTATTGGCAAAAAGCAGACCCAAAGAACAAACCCAGACAGCAGCTGGCAGCTTTAGAGTGTTTATTGTTAAGGAGTGATTGGTTTACGGATAGAGGGCATTTGGCTAGGAGATTCAACAGCACTACAGGCATGCACATGGGAGTTCTGTCAGAGACGAGACAAAGAACTTAACTGGAGTCTTAAATGGGAATATGATTTATGTGAGAAATCCAGATGGTTATTAGCAGTTTCACTTGAGTTAGGAGTGAATGGAGGTAGTTTGTGGGCAGCTGGCGGGTATCTAAGAGTTGGCGGAGATGGCAGATGGAGGATGGGGAGGCAGGTGAGCAGAATGGTCTTTCCTCTGACAGGTTATGGAGAGCTGGTGTTTGAGCAAGCAGGTAGAGCTGCAGGTTTCCACAGACAACCGGTGAGCTAGTTTCCAGGTCAGTGTGTTTTCTGTGGGTGCACAGAGCGGGCGACAAGGAAAAGCGGAACGAGACCGAGTTAGAATGAGCAGGTGATTACAAGCAACAGGAAAACAAGCTGGATGGTCCCCCACCTTTTTAGTACAGAGGACAGAGCATCCATGTTTTCCAAAAAGAATTTTGACTTTTGGTTTGTCTGACCACAGTTTTCCAATTTGCTTCGATCCATTTTTAATGGGCTTTTTTAAGAGATGGTGACATTTTTGGATCATGTTCACATACGGATGCTGGTTTGGATGATCCAGCTTTAACCTGCATTTGCGGGTAGTGCATTTCTGGAAGGGTTCCTGAGCCCATGCAGTGACTTCTATGACAGAATCATGTCTGTTTTAATTCAGTGGTGCCTAAAGCCTGAAGATAATGGTCTTACAATAATGATTTTTGTTCTTGTCCCTTGCACGCAGAGATTTCTTCAGATTCACTGAATATTTTGATGACACTGTTTACTGTAGATGATGACATAGTCTTCATAATTTAATGTTGAATAATATTATTCTTAAATTATGCCACTATTTGTAGACTCACATTTTTTGGCCAACTAGTGAACCTCTTTGACTTAATCCCTGTGTAAAATCTCCCTTTTCAGGCCCAGTCATGTTACTGAAATGTTGCCAGTTAACCTAATTACTAATTAGGTGCAAAATGTTCCTCCAGCTGTTTCTTTGTAGTTTCACTTTTTCATCCTTTCTTTGTGCCCTTCAAAACTTTTGATATATTGCTACCATCAAATTCAAAATGACCTAATATTTTTCTTAAAGTAGCATATGTCCTCAGTTTAAACATCTGGTATCTTTTCTATGCTTTAAAATATGTGTTTCTGGGATTTGCAAATCATTGGATTCTGTTTTTATTCACATTTCACACAACATCAGTTTTTGTTGGGTTTTTTTGGTGAAATTTAGTTGTACAGCTTGTGGCTCCAGTGGCAGAGTCACTTGAATAAATGGTTTGAAGAATTAAGTTTCTGATGTTGGATGCTTTTAGAAATTCTTACACTGTGTAATATTGTAATTCCTCTGAAGCAGTCCTGCCTCATTTATGCATCTTGGGTGAAGTGGTAGGGGCGCTGTCCTGTTGCCATGGTGAGAATTACATTGCATCTCACAGAGAAAATACCTTCATATGCTCCACAGGTGGTTGTTGATCCTGCAAATACATAAAATTCACAGCACCTCACCTGCTTGTTTAAATAGGATGTAACAATGTGCAATGTCAAGCAATCTACAGGATTTTATTTTATTTTAATTTTTACAACTCCTGCCAGCCTCATTACATCCCCCAAATCCCAGGTTCTTTTCGCAGGTTTATTTTTCTTAAAAAAGAGACATAGCAGAAATATATACTGAGAATCTCTGATGTTAAAACACATAATATGTTTCAGCTAACTAATAAATGTCATGCTTAGACGCCAGTATAGCTCAAATGGTGCTGCCTGTCAGTCTATCCTATCCAAAAAAAAGGCAAAAACACTAAAAATGTGACATCCTCAGCACTTCAAGAGAGTACAAAGAAGTTTGACCGCCGTCCCTGTGATACTTTTCATTCGGTACTTGTCATCACCATCACCAAAATGAAATAATATGAATGAAGATTGAAGACAGGAGGGCAAAGATGAGGTTCGTGGGAAACAAAAGAAAGAAAAGTGTTTAAAAATCATTAAATTCTGAAAAAAAAACTTACCACAAATCAAAATACAAGTTTTTAATTATGTTAAATGGAAAAGAAAACACACAAAAAGTAAACCTGAGACTGACCAACACTGGAAATGTTTCAGTCTACCATTTTTATACCATTTTTTTTACTTAATGCAACATGCCTGATACATGTGCAAAATACCAGATTTTTGTGGAGTGAGGGGACTGTATGAAATTGACATTTTAAATGAACATATAGATCATAATTCCTTAAGATTAGTTGTTCTTTTAATTACGTGATTTCATTATGTTCCCCATTTCTGGAGTGGTTTAAAGGCTGGAGAATTAGCACCACCATCTGTTCATCCCAATCGAACAAGATACTAATTCCTGGAGTGGGCAATGGATGCATTCATCATCTTTGTGCAGATTTTCTGTTTAAATTTGGCCAAAATTTTAATGGAAATTTGGCCACAGGCATCAAACAAGGTCCAACAGAACAGTTGCATTTCTTTTCTTTACCGATCAAATCTCATCTCAAAAGCAAATTTTTATGGTGCATGTTTTTTTCTTTCTTTTACTCCAGTTGACTGCATCGCTCAGCCCAGTGTAGGTAGAGTAGGACTCTAACTGACTTCATTCGTCAAGAATTTCCCTTAGGGGATCAATAAAGTATCTTCTAATCTAATTGTAGGTGTTTGGTGAAAGCATCTTGAAACCTTTAGTGCCATTTTTTTCATAAGGAAAACATATAGTGTAACTTCTGAAGCAGCTACAATATAGCAAAAAGTCTTGCATATATTTATATGTATACATTGTATATATTTGACACTTCTGTCATTCAGTTTGAAATGCTTTAGTCTTTTTTAATCTGGAGAAATCCATGTTATACACAACTCCAACAACTTTTACTGCAAAGTATAAATGCAATTTTTTATCCGCAAGCTAAAAATAATTAAACTTGCTCCTGTAAATTCTTTAGAAGGACGCAGTCATCTCGTGAGTGGTATCTGTTACCAAACGCAGAAGGGGACACATGCATCACCAGGGAGATGCATTCCTCTTATAACCTCCAGTGTTTTCTCAGAAATCTTCCTACCATACTCAGACTCAGATCTGTTTATACTAGACAAATGTTTATTCATTCTAGCTGGCTACACCTATTTGTCAGCTTGAATTTGAAGAAATAGGCTTCATCTGTGGAGGTTTATGTAACCACCTAAAGGCATGAGGCATTTCAGTCTGCACAGTACACGGCTATTGTGATGCAATCTCAAGTGAATGCTGTTATGTATTCAGAACAAATACTTGAATTAAAGCACGTTTCTTCCAACTGAAATGGATGTTTCGACTGTGGAAATTTTTCTTTTTTCAGAAATCATATTGTGAAGCAGGGAGAAGCTTTTTAGAAGCAAAAGAATAAAAAAAACACATATTAAATAAAAAATGAACTCTAGATGCTGATTAGCAGTCTTTGTCAGGCACAAAGTCGGCAATATAAACTGTATCTAATACCTGAAGTAACTGAGCTCTAATCTGTTCCCAGTCTGTAGGTCACTACAGTGAAAGCTTCAAAGGTAGATCAAAATACTGAATTGTTCAGTGGGTCAAGAGGAACAGAATTGCAAGTTGTCTAATAAGCAAGGGAGACTCATGTGAATGCCTGACTACTGCACATTAACATTGTTTTGTAGCCTGGCTCACGGGCTGCAACAAAAGAGACGGAGACTGAATGAGGCAGTAACTAGTAAAGGATGATGTATTTGCAGAACGTCATTAAAGTGAATGTGTGTGTCAGCAAATCAGCTGTGTAAAGCGTGTATGGGTCTGTGGCAGAGTCTGTAGGAAACACAAACAGCTGTAAAACACCTGCCGTAGCTGAGCTGATCTAGTCTGTAAAGCTGGTGTCCAAATCAGGCCAGTAAGCAAAAAGAATCAGAGAGCAAGCGAGAGACCCGCTGCAGAAAGAAGAGAGCTTTTACAGTCAGGCTCACTGGGCCCAGGTGTAGGCCGTGCAGCCAGTTACCTCAAACAGCTCCAGCAGAACAAAGCACAGCACAAACCACAACACAAAATCCAAAAGAGACGCCTAGTGCCTACGGGTCATCACGATATATATTTGCAAAAAAAACAGAGGGTGAAAATGCTTTTATACGAATGGAAGTCCAGCAAAATCCTGCACTAACAATGTGATAACCCTGCTTAATTTCATATTCAGCTTGATACACAGACATGTAATACCGTGCATGGGAGAGCATTAGCTTTTCTGCTTTTGTCATCGTGACTTAAAAATGATAAACAGATTCATATAAATGAGAGACAGTTCATTTTAAATTAGGAAGAATTACTATTAAGACCAGAATGTCAGATTGACACAATCCAACACAATGAAATATTCTTTCTTCTTTTGTATTCTTCCTTTCAAAAATATCTATATATACAATTACCATTGGGTTAGAGGTCATGTTTATTGCATATATAATAATTGGGCTGGAAGAGGAGATAATATCCTTTTCCTGTACTGAGAGGTCTGCAGGTTTTTCCTCTCAGGCTGCATCCAGCTAGTCCAATTAGTCAGACAGTAAAACCTGAGGCAAGAAGAGCCACAAAACGCTGGCAGTTGCTAATAAAGATTATTGCTCCAAGTGTACGGAAAGAACTGAAGGCAATCCATGATGAGTTTTAGTCATTTAATTCCGCTCCTCTCTTTTCTAATCTGGATAATGAACACTAATGAAAGGCAACTCTCTGAGATTTTTGTGGCGCTTTCTGAAGTGTAATCTTAAAGTTTGAAAAGTTGGGAAGGCTTGCAAAAACTCCCTCGTTATGAAGTGTTTTTATTTCTTACTTTCACACAGAATATAAAGAGAAGGTATCAAAGAAAAACAACATAACAAAGGGAAGGAAAGGACAACGAATATAATTTCACACTTATCTGTACTTTACATAATAGCCTGTGGACAATCTCACAGTGTTTTCCCAAAAAATTCCAAAAGACTGGATTAAATGTGCACCCATTACCTCATCATCAATGTTAGCATTTATATCTGTGAAGCTTCTCAGTCATCCAGGTCATCGTAGTCTAAGGAGCTTAGGAAAGAAAAGCGTCTGGACTTCTTTAAGTTGCTTGAAGACGTTTCACCTCTCATCCGAGAAGCTTCTTCAGTTCTAAGGTCAAATGGTCCTGAATCCTTTTCCAGTCGAACAGTTCGATTTTATTCCCAGAACATCAAATTGTGACGTTTCATCAGAGCCATCGGCGTCTCACAGAAACACGACGCAGTCAGAGTGATTCATCGGGTTTATGTCCCTCACTTCCACCTCATCGTGTACCCACTGATGTCACGTTTAAACACTATGGGTCAGCATCATTAACACGCAGGGTTAATACTGCAGAGGCGCGTTTTAACCCAAACCACGTTTCCTGAAGCTAACCAAACCGTTTTTGGAGCCTACGACGCCGAGAACGCCGAGAACGCCGATACTGAGAACAAAGCAAAGATAGTAAGGCACAAACTGCAGCTTCTCGCTCAGTTTATAACCTACAACACCATCAACCGTCCAGCCTTCGTACCAGCAGTGAGGACAAATAAACTTTATTAGCTTAAAGTTTGCAGACTGTTGCTCTGGCTGCTGCGTAATGCCACGGCTGATGTGCTGGTCACTGCTCGTGTAAACTCATAACCAATAACACTCAAGCTCACATCACATCACCACCTGTGCCAGAAACACGAATGAAACCCCACTCCACCAAATTATACCAAACACACCAGGAGCTGTGACGTCATATTTGGGTTGCACGATTGTTCCCGAGCAACGGGGAGCATTAAAGCATTCGTAAGGCTGCAGCATCGATGGTTAAAGGCGATCAATCAGCCGGACATTAAACGTCACGCTGAATTCACCACATTAAATCTGATCTCAGACCTTTAGAAGAATCAGCCACTGAGGACATTTGGTGTTCTCGGTTACTTTAATATCTGAAAACACAGCCAGCGCGTGTGTCACTCCTGCGCGTCCGTCATCCAACCACCAGCTCCATAAACCAACACATCAGCTCGACTACAGGAATAAACTCCCATATGAAACGTGCAGGCTCTGAGGCGCTGCCCTGAGCGTCTTTATTTCAGCTACAAAACAAAATCATAAAATCCTGCTCCACAAGGAGCGTCCACGCCGGCCGAGGCCGGCAGCGAGGAGGCGGACAGAAACCACGGAGCAGAGCCGGCCGGTCCACAGCAGAGATATATCATATTTCACCTCCTTTTATTTGGGTTTATTGAGCTGCTGTAACAGTAATTTCACAACTTTTGGGGTTAATCAAGTTTTTCTTGATTAAACACATCCACCAGAGCCTCGTTAGCCTGTCTGAGCTGGCAGATGTGACCAAATGGACAAAAACTGAAGACTTTTCATTTTATCATACGAGTCTCTGCCCTTTTGAGACAACCAATGAGAGGAGAGGACGGTGCTGTGCAGTACAGCGACCGAGAAGCAAACAAACCCAGATCAATTTATTCTGGTTCACTAAATAACCTGGTCCTCTTTGTTCAGTCTTTAGTTAGTGAAACTAATAAGTCTTTATGTTTTTGTGTAACTGCACAGTGTGATTATGCAAATCCTCATTTCTGTTTGGGGGTCAACACGTGGGATTAAAAGGAAACTGAAGAAAGTTTAAAGAGGAATCGTCCTGATGATCTGCTGCCTCGCATCATCCTGTACACCGAGCTGTGCTCTCCCACCTGCCTGCAACTTCCTGACTTTCTTCATGTAAGTATGTATTGCATCATGTTTTCCAATAAGCCAACACACAAGTTCAGCTAATTGAACCTGATGTCAGACACATGAGCAGTTTGCTGACAAAGATTTGTACCTGTGCAAAAACACTCGTGCACGGCTCATCGTTTCTGACCCGTAACTGTGTTCATCTGCTCATTCACAGGAGGTAACGACGGGTAGAAATGATAATTATTCACTAAAAACACATTTTATTAAAACTGAATTTGATTTATTGAGTAGCTGAAAAATTCCTTGTTTGCATCGAGTCTAATGATCCTGAAAATGAATTAAGGGATCATAATTACATTACTCAGTGGTGACTTGATCACCTGCAGACCGCATTTCCATTGTTTTCTGCTATTTTCAAGGCCTGCTAATAATCTGTCGATTATTCAATAAAGAAATCATAAAAACGATCGTGTGTGTCTATTAATTGCAGTTAAATCGAGACTCTGACGAGCCTCTACAGAGCCCCGCCGCTCCTGGTAAAGTGACCCTGACATGGAGTAGGGATGACCGGGACTGAGGCCTCCTGCAGGCCGGGCTGCAGCTGCTTCGGGGTCAGCCAGTGTATTAGCCCCAGTGTTGTGCCGGTGGTGACGGCCACATGGCTAATCTGCATGAGTGAAGGTCAGGGCTCCGGAACGGAGATGGGGCTATTAATGGGCTTCCTGCCAAGAAAGTTGTGGCCGGAATCAGAAGCTGAAGCGGCCGCTGTTGCAGGAGGAAGCGTCCCCTGATTAGACCCGAGTCCCCGCCACACATGCGCCCTCCCGGCGGGGCAGAGAGGCAGATAAAAGCCAAGGAAACAGCTTTATTAACCGGTGACCCCTCAAAACACATCATTAGCATACGCGAACTGTCAGATTTGAGCGGAGCTGTCAACCGTCAACCCCTGTCACTATTTAAACCGTGATCTTTTCAAATGTAACAAAAAATTATTACAGTTTACATTTATATATATATATATTTATAACAAATTCAACCCCTTATAAAGCCAGCGAGCTGCCTACTTTCACACACGAAGGCCTTTGCCTTTAATGACAGCTACATGCTAATGCTAGCTTAGCCTAGCGAGCTAAAAGCGAAGTCACCTTGGACACAATCGAAAACTTCCCCAGCTCCTGTCATCACGAATAGCCGCTAATGCGTTTCATTTATAAGAGTAGTTAATCCCACAATTTAATTTATTTGCTATAGAGTCCCAAATGACTAAATGTGCGTGCGGTGCTTAATTGAGTCTATCTGCAGTGGAAATTTAAAAAAAAAACACACCTAGCTAGCTGCCGTTAGCTATTTGGTTTAGCATCGCGGCTGTTAGCAACTAGCAGGTTAACGGTGGTGTGATGGCCACCTGTCATTAGTCAGGTTATAAGTGGTGTTAAAAAGCTGATATTCACCTGAGCCCTGCCGCCACCCTGCCCGGGATTCCCCGGGCTCATGGACGGGTGATTTCTCTGCTGTCCTCCCCAGCCGTGAGCCCCGGAGCCGTACTGGGAGCCCATGTCTTTAGCCAGCCCCATGCTCGGCTGTTGCTGTGCGGAATTATTATAATCTGGATATCCACCTCCATAACCGCGCATCATCGGACTCGGAGAAGTTAATAATTGGTTCAAAGTCGGTGTAGCCCCCGACGGGTGCTGCTGTTGTGGCGGCTGCTGCTGCTGCTGCTGCTGCTGCTGCTGCTGACCCTGTCCTTGGAACCGCTGAAAGCCGCCGCCGCCGCCGCCTACTACGCCTCCAGCCGGGGAGCTGCTAGCAGTCATCGCCGCTTTGCTGTGGTTAGCAGCGGCCGAGCCTGCGCCGCCGCTGCCGGGGCCCAGCAGGTTGTTCCCCTGGCGTGACGGGCTCATCATGCCGCCGTATCCACTGTTCCCGTACCCGGGCCGGTAGTGGTTGTAGGGGCTGTTGTTGCTGTAGCCTTCGTGGGAGTTGTGGACCTGATCCATGGTGCTGAGTACGGAGCGCGCCGCTCTTACCCCAGTCCCTGGGCTTTGTTGTCCGCCATGTTGATCGAAGCTAGGCCCTCCTCTTCCATTCCCATAATAATGATTAAACTCGGAGCTGGTCCCAGTCGGAGGAGGGTTGTTGTCGGTGCTGCTGCTGGCTGATCCCAGGCTGGCATCCATCCGCTCCTCCTCCTCCTCGCTTTGATTCAGCTCCTGTGCTCGGCTGCTCCCCTCCTGCAGGATGTTTGCTGTGCCTCCATGCTGCTGGATGCTGCTGCTGATGGTGTTGTTGTTGTTTGTGTTGTGATGTGTTTGCAGTTGGAAGTGGAACTGCTGGACAAGCTGGCTGAACGACGGAGGTGTGTGGTGGGATGATGACGATGATGAAGATGAAGGAGGAGGAGGCTGGGGAGGTCCAGCACCACCAGTGGCGGCACCAGCTCCACCACAGATACCGAGCGTTTTCCTTGGATGCCCACTGAGCATCCCCGTCTCCCTGCCCGCCACAGCAGAGGCACGGCCCGGCCTCTTGTCCCCCCCCTCTCTGGTCTCGTATCCGCCTCCAGGTTCTCCACCAACATCACTCATCCCAGTCCTCCACTTCTCCTCACCTCTGGGGGCTGGTGCCACCTGCGAGGCCACAGGTGGAGCTGGGACAGTCAGTGGCAAAACCTTCTCATAATAATAAAAAGGTCAAAAACCCACTCTGAAGGATGGACGTTATCCTGCTCCTTGTACAGGTTTCACACCTCCCATGACTTCTCTAATAACCCCGGTCAGATAAGCGTGGCACTCTGATTGGTGTTTTTACCTTTTCACCCCCAAAATACCTGAACCATCCATTAGCAGCTGCAGCGGTTCCTCCTCTCTGTGAGAAAGAGGTGGAGGGCCCATGCCCTTTTAAAAACATCTGATAACCAGATGAGTTGGAGTCACTTTATTGTGTTTTCTGACTAATCTTATGATCGTGCTCTCCATCCTTCCTGTTTGCAGCCAGAGAAACAGCGGAGATGTTCTCGAGTCCTTTGTTTAGAAACATATCCGTGTGCTTGGAGAGTGCACAGAGCTTGAAACATGAGCACACATGATGCTTATTAAAGTCTGAGGTTTGGTCAGTAGAAATAAGCAGTTTATTTCCACAAACAGAAAAACACACACATAATCTGATTTCTCAGTTTACACACAGGAACTACAGAACAACATTTGACAATTTAAAGGGAAGCCCACTGACTCCAATAAATGCAGCCCATCCACGCCCCACACTGCTGCTTAGTTTACAACATACAAGAATCCAAGTTTAATTTTGGTGAATTGAAGGTCAGCATGATCAAATCTGATTATTTATTTTCCCCACAAATATAAGATCTGATCAAGTTCTCCATATTTTTACCCTCGTCATCCACCTGCTGTAGGTCTGTGTCCCACCAGTGAGACCTGCCCCACAGTTTGAGAACCACTGCCCTGTAAGTTTGGGGGTGCTGGGTGGTCTGTGGGGTCATGTTGCTGTCATGTTTTGGGTCTACTTGTCCTCTTGGAGCAAAGAGTCACTGCGGGTCACCAGATCAGAGCGGTCTCTCCATCCACGAGGCTGATGAGGATGAGGACTGAGAGAAGACGCTATGATGACCCTTTTACTGTAAAACCTAAAAATACTCTCACAGCTCCACGTCACGCTCAGCGTCCTGCTCTCTCCATGCTCTTAAATTTCACCGCCTGATAAACAGGGACCATGTCAACCTCCTGAAATCCCAGTGAAGCTCAGACCTGTGTGCACATTTCCTCACTGCACTGCAGAGAACCCAGCAACATCTCCCTCTTTACTCTGAGCATATAAAATTGATTTGAGTCGATTATAAAATACAGTGTGCTGTATTTTATAATCAGCGTGAAGGGTGGCAAGTCAGATTTTTTAAATTGTTGAAGAGATGGATAAAGCTTTTCGAGTGACACAGCAACAGTATTTCACCAAACTCTTCAGACGAGCAGCAGAGTCAAACCTTCTTTAGTTTAATGTCCAGAGGATATTAGAAAAAAGTTCACCAATGAGACTGAAGCATCGTTTACATGTTAAATATTTAAAAGGAATACATATATTTATGTATTTATATATTATATTCATTGATTTATTACATTAAAAGTCTGTGTATATGAGTCCAGCTCTGGATTACTCTGTTTGGAGATGAAGTTCTTCATCATTCACCTTCAGGACCAAGCCTGCAGTTCCTCTGGTGTCCAGCAGGGGCAGCAGTGAATCAGTCCCAATGTTAAAGCTTACAGCAGAAACCAACATGTTTACAGCCTGATACACAAATTGTTTGGTCTGTGTAGATCATTTCCACCTTTACCTGTACAGGGGGAGAATGTTTTCACCTGGATAAACTGTATTAAGGCTTAAAGTTTGCATTATTAGGGGGCGTGTCCTCCTTGACTGACAGGTGGATGGTGACGCAGGCGGCATAGCAGCTAGCTTCACCTCAGCTGAACTTAAGCTTTGGACCATGTTTATGCTGTTGGAGCTTTTTTAATATCTGAAGTGTGCGCCTCAGAGAAGAAAACAAATCACCCACATGAAGGTTTCTCATGCACAGCTGCTGCTCTGCCATCAATGAAACATCTGCATCATGTGACAGCGAGCAGAGTCAGTGTGATGGATCAGGTAAACTCAGCAGGTAAACTCAGACTGTATTACAGCAAATGCAGAGGACGATCTCCAACTCAGCGTGCAGAGATGAGAGCGTGAACGAGGCCCAGCAGGGACCTCCCAGCACAGCACTGGGAGCAGCCCAGTCAAGTAAAGCAGGGAAACTGGGTCAGAAAGCAGCAGCAGCTCTCAGAAACGCTGTGATGGAAACCAGCGCTGTGCTCGGCTGCTGGAAACACAACACACACTCAGAATCAAACTGACAAGAACCTGGAAATACAACAGTCACACACGCTCAGGTTAGAGATACAACACAACCAACACACGCTCAGGTTAGAGATACAACACAACCAACACACGCTCAGGTTAGAGATACAACACAACAATCAACACACGCTCAGGTTAGAGATACAACACAACCAACACACGCTCAGGTTAGAGATACAACACAACTAACACTCATCACTCGAGATTTTTAATGTGCACTGATCTATTTATTGATTAGCTCAATTTTAAATACAATCTCCAAATATTCAAGTGATG
>VOQK01042043.1:0-12793 GCA_015052645.1 Benitochromis conjunctus | reverse complement strand
TTTAAGAGAAGAAAAATAAAAAAAAAAAAAAGAAGAAAAAGAAGAGAACTAACAGAAGTCGAGAGAAAATTACAGTTTCTGTGTAGATAGAAGTCAATAACACTGAAAGCAAGGACAATTATGCACCGTATGACCACAAGCTGATTTGCTAATAGGAAGTCTTGGTTATTTAGCACCAAAACCTCATAGTCTGAACCACATGAACAGAACACATTACCACTGCAGTTTTAATCACTGTAAGGCATTACATGGATTGATTCTGAGTTAAGTCGCAGGTGAATCCCAAGTGAACACGCTCGTATTCCTTGAGTAAAGATTTGTAACCGAGCGTGTTTGTGCATTTAAATAAATTACAGTTACACATCAGAGAAAAACAACAAACAAAATGTCCTGATTACATCAAAGTTAGAACAGTTCATCCTGAGTAAAATATGAACAATTTTAGTAACGTAAACCCACCCAGTGATGAAGATATTTAGTTTAAAACAAATCATGAACTCCATAATCCTGCTAGAGGAAAGTCACGGGATAACCCGAGTGACTGGAGTCACAATGAATGTCTGTACCAAATTTCATGGTAAATCATCTTAGTGGGGATCAAGGTATTTTTCCAAGGTATTTTTTTTTTTAAGGAAAGGGGAAATTTAGTGTGACAGGAAAACGTCACAAAATCAGCAAAGGCGTTATTATTATTCACCCTGTGGAAATGACTGATTGTGAAACTTGTAACAATACATGTTACAGGTATTTCACTGGATCTTTAATTGAACATTATGTTGCTGGTATGACAAAAACTGACATTTGTCATTCATTTTATTTTCTCTTGCTCAAATGTGCAGCTAGTGATCAGTTTGGTTTTAGAATATTCCTCCATAATTACAGGGAAAGGCAACCTTGTTTAATTTATGAGTAATTAACTAAACCACTCTGATTCTTGATCAGCAGGTTTCTAGTGTAAGAGCCGGAGTCAGTACGGCGTCTGTTACACAATAAAGTTAACTGAATGTGTGTGTGACATTTATCCTGGAAAAACACACATCCTCCACACATTACACGTTTTCTTGATAATGCCTCAAAAACGCTGTCACTTTACTTTAAAACATCTTTTGCATTTCAGAGTGATTTATTGTCTTTTATGACTCTAACTAAGTAAAATGTCTTCAAATTTAAGCTGAAGACATATTTGTCATTGGAATCTCTGGAAATTATGGTTGGAGGATAAGGTGGTGGTGTGTTTATGTAAACAGTGTGAATGTGTGCAGCACGAATTTTAGGAACCCTTTTATTTATTTATTTATTTTTTTGTAAAACACTTTGTTTTTAAATGTGCTAAACACAGAAAATGTACTTGCTTGACAACTCTGTGGTGACTTTTTTTATTATTATTTCTACACACCTTATACCGCCTCCTTTAATCCTTTAACAAAGAAAACTAACTTGCGGGAAAAGACTGAGCTGCTTGCAGTCATCACACAGTGTAGTTATTATTTCAGCACTTTACACCTCTGATTAACAGCCAAATACTTTTCAGAGGTGAGGCTTTCCCTGGAAATAATTTTTAAAAACTGGACTATTCGTTTTAAACTCACAGCCAAGAAAGGTGTTTGACTCACTGTCCTATGACCTCTGACATCAACAAAGTATCTCCAGAGAACTGTCTCACTGTTAGACCCATCAGGCACCAACAACCTTGCTTGATTTAAACTTGAGCAGGTTGTTTTGACCGCATCCACAGTCCTAATTTCTAGTTGCACACCATAACATATACCTTGTAGAAAAAAAGATGGATTTTCAAATAATATTTGATACCATTTGTGGATATTCTTGCTGAAAAGTAATGGATTGGCTTCACTAATATAGGATTAACCCCAACCCCTGGCGCTCAATTAATTAATGATCAGATTAAGTCGCCACATCTAGAGATGTTGCAGACAGAAATAACCTTGATGACGAGGACAGAGAAAGAGAAAGACAGCGCTGTGTAGGCTAGAAGGGTCAGACGGTTCAGATCGTTTCAGACTGCACAATGAGGGAAGCAGCAAAGTGGAAACTCCTCTCAGCTGATTATCTCATTGCACTACCACAACATGATTTTGATGCTCATGAGCATACGCAAAGAACCGTCATCTGTTTTCATGGGTGCATGACTTTGTTTCCAAGCAAACCACGGATTAGGATAAGAAATCTTCAGATGTCTTTGTCCTCAAATTGTTGTACACCGTTTGACTACGAACAACTGAAATGCTGATTTATAAGACAATATTTCAACTTATTTGGCCCTGACATCACAACTCAGTATAATAAAGGATGAACTAAAGACAGTTTTTGTTTGTTTTCTTAAAGCTAATTGTGACATCAACCACTAATGATAGGCAAGTTTCAAGATAACCACATGAAGGAAGAATGAATTATGACAAATTACAAAACCAAACCAATGCTGGTTGTTTATCCACAATAACTGTATGACAATAATCCCAGAGATAGTGTATTTGTTTACATCAAACCAAAATCCATCTACAATATTTGTTAAAGATTTGAAAAAAAAACAAGGGCATGTTTACCACTGTGGTGTATCATCTCCTGTTTGCCTGTGCTGGGGAACAGACACTTCTATTCATCCTTTGGCCCTAAATGTTTTGAATGGTTTAAGGGTGTGAGCTACATGAAGGTCACTTGAGCTACAGAGACTACTTCTGCTAATAATAGTGAATTAGGTAAGACCTTTACTGAGAAAGAAGTATATGCTGGAGGGTCTCTGGAGGGTCTCCTTCCTCATACTGTCCATACTGACCAATTCAAATCATTTCAGTTCTATTTATATGGCGCCAAATCACAATAACAGTCACGTCAAGGTGTGTTAAATTGCAAGGTAAAGGCCCTACAATAACAAAGAGGAATGCACAACAATCAGATGCCCCCCCCCCCGACCAAGCACTTGACAACAGTGGGAAGGAAAAACTCCCTCTTAACATGAAGAAACCTCAGGCAGAATTAGGCACATTAGGGGCGGCCACCTGCTACGACTGGTTGGGGGTGAGGGGGAGACGGGACAAAAGACAAACTGTGGAGTTACAAACAACCTTGCTATAGCCTGCACTTAGCTGGATAAGTAGATTAGAAAATAAATGGATTAGTGCTGTCAACGTTAACGCGTTAATACGGTGTTAATGCGGCCATCACGATTAACACGATTACAATTTTTAACGCACTTAACCCGTCTGGTGCGCAGAATGAAACAAACTTTGGACAAACTGCCCGAAATGCGTTGACAGACATTTCAGGTATTTTGAGTCAGTCTGCGCTCCAGATGGGTTAATTGGTAATCGCGTTATTCGTGATGATGCCGTTAACGCGTTTAATCTGCATTAACGCGTTAACGCCCAGTAACCCCTCACACAGAGTAATCCCAGTTAACGGGGATTCGGCAATTATGACGTGCTAACGCAGATCAGTTCGCGTTAACGCTGACAGCAGTAAAATGGATGAATGAAGATAATGATGCTGTACTATTTTCATTTTAATATAAGGCTTTTTTTTATGATTTGCACATCATACCATTCCACTCCACACCATCTCTCTTTGTTACATTTCAACAGTATACCAGAAAATCTATTTTCAATGGAATGGGAAATTCAGATTTAGATCACTTTTTAACACTTAAATTCTCTTCAAACAGTGTCTAATTTATCTTTATAAAAATCTTTTCTGCAGCTATTTTTTTGATCTACAACTCTGTCCGCCTCAGTCTAGTACACTATACACTATCTAGGTCATCACAGCCTGACCTACTTCCAGCCTTCTGGCCTTATATAACAGTTCTCTGAACCATTACATAATATCAGGAGAAGGGGCCTGCTGCTTGGGTATCTTCATTGTAAAAAGAGAGAAACAGTGAGATGAAAAACAGATTTTTAAAAAATATATTTAGGGTGTTTTTTCCTTGTGTGTTTTTGTTTTGTTGTCTCATGAGCACATGATTTCCAGAGTGGGGATATTTAGTGGAAGAGAATAATAGGAAAAATAACGTTTGGCCTTTCATTCAAGTACTTTTTTTTTGTTTCAAACTGTGATGCCAAGAGAGATAGAGAAAAAAGCAAAGGGTCAAAAGGACTCTTCAAATTCAGGCCAAGCAAGTAATCCATGGCTCACATTATCCCTGACAGCAAGAGTAAAGGATGTGAGTGCTGAGGGAGAGTCCGCTTATGCGTTAATGCCTGAAAGGTGAACACGTCTTTGTGCGTGAGCTGCAAAAACAAAAAAGGCTTAGTTCATCACCCCTATATTGCGAGTGAATCCTTTACAATATGTGTTTAAAACGATGAACAAAAACAAGAACAAAACGAACAAACATGTTTTGTGGACTTTAAAATACATTTGTACTGCTGTAGTTTGTTTACTGGTTGTGTAGAATTAAAAGAAGAGATTTGCTCTTTCTGGAAATAAATAAATTCAAAACTAATTACAGATTTGAAAGAGGTTTTGTTCTCAGTCGCTGAAGATGGAGATGCTGAAGACAGCTTCTAATTTAATTTTATGACGGACAGATCGGTCTTTGGCGTCGAGCCAGAACCTTTCAGGAATTTTTTATTAACTTTTTCTAGGTATTTGGTGTGGATACAATTCTGGTTATTTCCATCCAAATAGAACTTAAATTACCAAAAAGGTTATGTACATGAACATGAAAATATCTACAATTATAATAAATATGTTTTAACGAGTACTTGCTCTGGATTCAAGTTTAGGTGATAATGCCCTCAGCTGTCTAGGAAAACACTCGACAAAGAATAGATTGTAAGCAAATGTTTTCATTTTAATTTTAATCATTTTTCCTTGAAGATGGTTTTTACCTACTGAAGTACACCGAAGATAAGTGAGGGCAGAAAAGGCCTACAAGAAAGGAACGACTGAAGGTGGCTGCAGTAAAAACCTCACAAGTCATCAGCCACTCACTGTTAATAAAAAACAAATCCCATAAATGCAACTCCAATTCCAACAAACTAAAATAAATTAATTTTCAATTTGATGGCAGCAACACATCTTTAAAAAAGCTGGACGGAGCAATAAAAAGCTGTGAGCGTAAGTGATATTAAAAAGAAACAGCTGAAGGAAGATGCCAAGTATCCTTGGGCAAGATACTAACCCCATGTTTGCCTACTGGTGATGGTCAGAGGGCCCGGTGGCGCCAGTGTCCGGCAGCCTCGCCTCTGTCAGTGCGCCCCAGGGCAGCTGTGGCTACAATGTAGCTTGCCATCACCAGTGTGTGAATGTGTGTGTGAATGGGTGAATGACTGATTGTAGTGTAAAGCGCTTCGGGGTCCTTAGGGACTGAGTAAAGCGCTATACAAATGCAGGCCATTTACCATTTAAAATGGACTGAAGCAAAGTGGAAAGTTGTTCAGTGGTCAGAAAATTCAAAATTCGTTTTGGAAAACATGGACAGACTAAAGAGGAGAGGAACCACACAGCTTGTTATCAGTGCTCAGTTCAAAAGCCTATGCCCCTGATGTTGTGGGGGTTCATTAGCACCTAGCACCTAGTTTGGCAACTTGCACATCTAAAAAGGCACCATCAATGCTGAAATGTATATACAGGTTCTAGAGAAACACATGCTCCCATCCAGATGGGATCTTTGTCATTACATATTTTATCTATTACAACGGGGTGGCTTTGAAGTAGAAATGTCCAGGTGCTGAACTGGCCTACCTGCAGTGCAGACCTGTCACCAACTGAAAAAATTTGGCACTGACTAAAATAAATTAATTAATAAATAACTTTTTTTTTTTTACAGAGGACTCTGCACTGCTGAGCAGCGAGAATCTTTTATCAGACAAAAATGGGACAGCATTCCTCTCCCAAAGGTCCATTAGCTGATCGCCTTGGCTCCCAGGAGAGACCAGACTGTTGTTAAAAGACGAAGCGATACAACACAGTAATATCTTGTTCATCTGTTCAAATGTTTTTGAGCTTCAATTAAATTCAAAATGACCCTACTTTTTTCTTAAAATTTTAAATTTTCTCAGTTTAAACATTTTTTCCATATATAATTGTTAATAAAATATGTTTTTATGACATTTACAAATTATTGCATCCTGTTTGTACTTATATTTTACTTTAACTTTTTCAGATTATCCAATTGGTTTTTAGGCTGCAAAAATGGGGGAACTCAAAAATGACTGTTTTCATTCAGTTAATGCAATACTTTTGTTAAGCCAGTTGATTTCAAGCTGAAAGTCTAGATTACAAACACACCTGTAGCAACTCACTTCAAATCTATTGTAGCACGTAGAGCAGCAAAATTATGAAAAATGTGCCAACTTCCAAATACTAATTGTTCATTGGCTGACTCGTGATCTGAATTCAACCACCATGGAAACATGTGACATATCTTGCCCTGTAATCCTGTTTTGTTTTCACAGGTGGAATCATTTTCTCCTTCGCGAGTATGGTCAAGGTCCGGCCTGGGGGAAAAAAATGGCAATAAGAGCCCATTTGTTAGTTTAGCCAACAGTCAGTTTTACCATAATCTCTGACCTAATTTCAAGGATTTGGATATACTGGGGACTTATCGATGGCACAATCTTGTGAAAGGGCAGATGGCGAGACGAGGAGGCCTATAGCGGTCTATGACAGATATTGGGCGATAAGGTGTCTAATGGGAACCTACTGACTGAACACAAAAAACAAGGTCAGGAAGAAAGTAGCTGGAAAAAAACTATGTGATTAAATTACCTTTCTCATACGCTGATTATTAAATCACACCAAAGCAATACTTGAGTTGATTCTATCTTCCATACTTGAGATGTAAATTCAACGGGGCAACAGTTGTTGTGACAGTAGTGATGCGATAACCATACTGATTTGGTTGCTCTCAAGTTGCAGCTAAAAGCATGAACAAAGCTACTGCTGCTGCTGGGTCAGCAAACTGTGACGAGAGATGAATTACGAGCTAGAACACTTTGAGACGGTAAACCCTCCAATTTCCTCTATGAGGAGAAAAAATAGCTCACTTCTCTTTAAAAATAACTAAAACCCACTGATAACAAATTTGGCTTCAAGTGCACAGAGAGACTAATTAAAATAGTGTTTGAAGCGTTGTTTTTAAAAGAGAATCTGTTCATTTAGTCCCCTTTTTCTTTTAATAGCAAGTGGAAAATAAATAAAAGGAGAAACAGCCTGCAAAGACCCGGCTGAATATAAATCAAATATTTATCTCCTTACTAACGCCACAATTACGCCATGGAAACTGTTTATTATGCAAGGAATTTGCCTTCCAGGTCAAAAAGATGAATTTAGTAACTCAACACAAACCACAATTGTGTGTTCACATGCAACTCAGCTGACTCCTTTCAGCCTAGTAAGTTTATGAAGTTTGGTTTTCCCATGGGTAAATGCTCACTACTGTCGGCCTTTTATGAAACTAAGCAAGATTTACACAAGATGTCTAAGGTCATTTTACTAAACCAGTTTCCTATCACCAATTAGTGGTGGATGCTTTGAATTAGTTCTTAGGCTTTCTACTGATTTATTAGTAAGCCGTCAACGGGTTCGAGGCTACAGCTAAGCTCCTGTACGACACATAGAAGTACTACATTTGCTATAACTGAATGCCACATTATTCATAAAACAACAAAATGATGACTAACCAAACATTCCCTTCCTCACCTCATTTTCCTCTCTCATGCGGTCTACAAGCTCCATCACCTTAATAAAGTGGTTGCAGCGGAGGGAATGATCAACAACATGAGAAGGGAGCGCTTTGTGTTGCCAGTGTCTCCATTCCCACAAAGACAGCTCTCTGGGTGGTTGTTTGCCTTTGGAAACCTCCTTAGGGACATGAAATAACATAATTAAAAAAGTAAGGTTGAAGTAGAAATAATATCATTACATTCAAGTCAATAATATATGACACACACTGGTTTTACCATGCATCGCTTTTCAGCTGCAGGTGGGAGATTATTCCACCTGAAATCATGGCAACTGCTCTTGCCGTGCCCAATGCACAGTCATAATGTGGAAGTGACACCGAACTGCCAGAAATCCACAGATCCATTCAAAATCTCTTCATTTCTATTTTCTCCCCATTTCTGGTCTCAGCCTTTATTGTTACATACAAAGTGGTTGAAGGGGTACTTGTATTGAAAACTGCTGTCACTGGATTGCAGCAGATCCTTTATGTATGGCTTATGGCACAGCTGTCAAGGTTAAACTTAAAATGAGCCAATTTATCAGTGTACCATTGTTTATCTCCTTTTCAGACTTTCAGTAGAATGAGAGAAACAAAAGAATAATACTAAAGAAACCTGAGGAAGTGGGTCACTGGGAATGGACAGGAAGTGTGACTGCTTCAGGGTTGGATGGGGCTCAGTATCCTCCAGCTTCATGGTTGACTCCCATAGGGAATATTCTGTACTGCTCAGAAAACCATTGGATGTTGAGCTGCCCTGTTGAACTACCAAGAGATACACAGACGTGCACAATCAATATCAGAAAACTATCCCACAAAGGAAAACTTTATCGATCTTAAAAAAGACTCGAGAATTACTTAGGTTTTGAGGGTGGATGAGTGAGGCCCGTCTCTCGGCGTGGGACCGTCGACCCCTGACAGACCGCCTGCTGTTCTCCTGGTGGTCAAACTGCCCACAGGTAATGTGCATCTTATGAAGTTTGGGGTTCAGCCCTTCGGGCAGCATGCGGGGACTGTTGGGGTACATGTGGAACCCATTTTTGTTGCCAGTGATGGACTTGTACACGCTGCGCTTGTTGCTCTGGCTCTGATTGTAAGTCTGGGGAAAAAAAACCCTGAAATTTTTAGGTGGTTTTGTGGAGCCACATTTGTTTTATCATCGCTCATTTTGCCTAGAAATGACTAGAGTTACTATACAACACCCACCCGCTCTTCCCGTCCCTCAGCCAGGATGACAACAATGCGTCCCTGACGCTTACGTCCGGTACGCCCCATTCGCTGTACCAAACGAATGGGATTCTTCTGTGCATCGAAGCAAACAATGAGGTCTACCTCACCGATATCCAGGCCCTCTTCCCCCACACAGGTTGACACCAGTGTGTTGAAGCCCCCCTGTCTAAACTTGTGTACCACCTGCAACAAAAAAGTAGGAAAAAGTCATACAAAGTATGAAGTATTTCAATCTTTCCAGCTTATATTGTCACCTTAAACTCTTTTGTGCAACCACATAGCAAAAGTATTATAGAAGCACAAATCTGGGCTAACTACATACTAATGGAAAATGGAAGTAATTGTTTGTTTGTTCCAAATTAGAGTCCCTTTTTAGGACCTTTTACAGATTAAGGTCTGCACTATTTATAGTACATCACCAGACCAGCCAATGGGATTGTCCGTGCATTTGCATGTTAGTTCGATTCCTGTATTATTTGCTTATAGGAAATGGAACATGCTGTCTGCAGAGACTAATTATATTTCTATGGAACCAGCAGTGAAATTAATACATGGGTATTACCCTGACTCCTATACACAGCTTCTTTGTTGGTTTTATAACCCTATAAAATGGTAAATGGTCTGGTTCTTACATAGCACTTTTAAACTCTACTAGAGCACTTAAAACACTTTATACAACATGCCTCATTTACCCATTCACACACATTCAGACAAGCACTTGTTCCTACAGCTAAATGATTTCTATCCAGCTTTTATATACATTCACATTGACACTGGATGCACTGAGAGGAACTTGTGGTCCAGTATGTTGTCCAACGATATTTTGTCATGCAGACTGGAGCAGCCAGAATTTAAACTACCAACTTTCTGATCAGTAGATGACCTGAGCCACAGCCACCCCATGAGGTGCTCATAAGTGCACTTTTTTGCACTACAACTATACCAGATATGAACAAGGCAAGTCAAACTCAAACACAGAGGTCACTGTCCTTAAAAGGAAAAATTCTGCAGAATTTTAAAACGATACTCTACAATTACATTTGAATACTTTTTTTATGTGGGATATGAGTCTGTTTTTCCTCATGTGATCACAAATCTTTGAATACTGTTGGTCACTGCTTTCTGCTTTGTTTTGTTTTTCTCTTTTAAGATTGCATAGTCCATTTTAGTTTGGCAAACGAAAGTTTAGCCTTTGACACCGTCCTCTTAGTCTTGCCTCTTCTTTTTTCAGCTGTTCACCTCCATCTTACGCTATCCCTACCATCCTTCTCTGTCACAACAACCCTCTTTATGTACTCGTTCAGTCTTTCACATAAATTAATCTTCTCTCTTCTTTTCTTTCTGCCAAGCAGCTCCATGTTCAACACCCTTTGCCCAATATATCCACTAACATGTAAGTATGAACTTTCTTGTAAGTTGTATATGCCTCAAAAAACATTAATAACACTTGTCTTACTGTAAAAAAAAAAAATGTCTACCTCCAGTTGCTCCTTTTGGGTAAAGCCTTTGACCCCCTTCCCAGCTGAAGCTTGGCCCATAAATGTCATGACCCTGATCAGCGGAGCATGGCGGTTCAACATGGCCGCGATCTCCTGTACGCTTTCCCGAAATGATGAAAAGATCATCACACGCGTGCTTACCTCCTGAGGACCTGAACCTGGACATCGAGGAGACAGAAGAGAAAGAGACTGAATAATCCTGAGCTGAATTCTTTCTGCACTTTTATGTCTAATTCAGACAGAGGAATGCTTTGTTCTGTTGATCTTCTTGGAATTAAATACGCTCAGGTCAACACTACCTCAAGAAAATGTATTTTGGTTTTCAGTTCCAAGTTAATGGCTCAAACTATACTGTACCAAGCAATTTTATTTAAATCTCCATTGTTAATAGATATTGCTATGGTGGTTTAAATTTACCAGAAATTTAATGAACATCACATCCTGAGCATCCAAAATTATTTGTTTTCTATACACACAGCAAGAAGGATAATCAACCAAAACATGATATAGTTAGAAAAGAAAGTCTGCTTTCTGCTTGAACCCATGTGTGAGTCACAGCATAGCAGTGCTATATTAAGTAGATCACCGTTATTGTCTGCTGAGCTCTCAGCCCACAGTCTGAAATGCCGCAGCACAACCTCCTCCAGTTTCTCCAGTTTGGGGTGGCTGTAAATGAATGGCTCATCTGAACCTACGAAAACAGCGAAACAAAACCGGTGGATCCTTTGCTGTATTTTAAAGCAGGTACTTTTGTGATAATAGAAAATATCGCTGATCAGAGTAAATTAAGATATCAAAATTCTTCTTCTGGCTACATAACAGGCTCAAAGATGTGAGCTATTTGAATTGAATAAAAGCTTAAATACCAGCAGATGGCTTTATAAACATAGTTTCCATTTCTTTGTAGAAATCCATGAACGTGGGAGTCCTCTGCAGTTCGTTCTTGGCCCTGGACATCTCTGAGCCAAACAAAGCATGGAGAGTCCTGAGGTTAAAAATGTGTTTTCACCAGTAGATAATGTGGCATTCGAAAGGGTGCTGCTCTCTGACTCAACATACTGTTTGGATAAAGGGCTAAGAAATGCGCTGCAAAAGCTAGAGGTGAAGCGACTGACCTCTGGAGCCGTCCATGATTCCTTGGATGTAAAAGAAGAGAGATCGGAGGCCCATCTGCATTAGCAGCTCGTAGCCATGGTACAGGCTGATGCAAATGGCAAAGTCGCCCTCTAGCATTCCCTGCTGTGGACCCTGCTGAGTGAAAGAGGCTGTGTGATTTCATGAGACAAATGCGAGATCAGAGAGACATGCATGGAAATTAAATATAATATTTGGCCATTAAGTGTGGAAAAATAGTATGAAAAATAAAACCGTACATAACTTCTTCAACTGCAGTAATGTAATTTTTTTTACATAAAACTTGAGTATATAAAATGTTCCACTAACAAAGTGAATAATGGATTTCTGTCTCCACTGAAACAAAGACTATCGTCCAGCACACCTCAGCCCCGGCCTAGTCTAAATAACTGTAAGCAACTGAAAGTATACAGTACATGCTAAACGTTTTGGCATGCAATCAATCACTTATTTACATGTGCAACACAGCAGCACTTCATTTCACCTGGGGTTGCATTTCTATTCGTTTTGGAAATAAAAGCCAACGTTCAGTTTCTTTTGAAATCTGTTCTTGGTGTTTACTAGTTTTCAAGTGAAACATCTGTCTCTTAGCATCTGCTAAGTGCTTAATTTTTTTCTTTGGTACTGCCCCTGTATGCCTGTTTTGGTACAGTGTTTTAACTGGAAACAGCTGCCTACTGTAACAATACAGTTATATAGCACATTTAAAGACCGAGGTACACCAAAGTGCTTTCCAGTGAACCATGATACATGTAAAATCACAATATCGAGTATAAATTACAGATATAAAATAAATACAGTAAGAATAAAGAACCAGATAACCACCCTAAATTGCCTTAAAGGCCAGGTTAAACAAATACGTTTTTAGGCGCAATTTAAAAGATTGAATAGAATCAGATGCACGGATGTCAGGAGGAAGATTATTCCATAATCTAGGTGCAGCAATGGCAAAGGCACGGTCTCCTCTGGTCTTCAGCCGAGACCTAGGTTGCACTAAAAGCAGTTGACCCGATGATCTTAGTGCTCTCTTAGGACTATATAAATAAAGGAGGTCCGCTAAGTAGTCAGGTGCCATGTTATTTAGGATTTTAAACGTAACCAATAAGATTTTAAAATCAATTCGAAATTTAATAGGTAACCAATGTAAGTTGGCTAGAACGGGAGTGATGGAATCGTACCTTCGAGTACCGGATAAGAGACGTGCTGTGGCATTTTGGACCATCTGCAATCGTTGGAGGAGGGAGGA
>VOQK01042042.1:21282-41103 GCA_015052645.1 Benitochromis conjunctus | reverse complement strand
ATTAGTATTAAACGTCACTCTTCAGAGTAGTTTCTGGTCAGGGGCTCCACCGGAGCACTTTAGAAAACACAAGAGCAAAACCATGTGGCAACTGGCAATTTTAGGAAGGAAATGCCAATATCATGGGCATAATAATATCACAAATAACAGTGTACAGGCTCTCTCAAGACATCCATGCACAATTATTTTGCATTTGATTCGTTTGCAAAAAAGGACAAAGAGCAATTCAGAAGACCCCTATGAGAAGACCACCAAGGGAACAGTTTACCCTGCTCGAGATAGGGTTACCGGGGCCCCGCCCTGGAGCCAGGCCCGGGGAGAGTGCCCGAGGGCGAGCGTCCGGTGGCCGGGCCTTAGTTCGTGGGGCATGAGATGAATGAAAAGGACATGGGCCCATCTCCCAAAACTGATTTTTCAATGTTATAAAACTGAAATGTGATTTACCTTTTAGTACTGTCAGAAATCTGTGATCAGTTGGGTATAGCTCCATCTCTGTAGCTGTATTACTCTGACTTTTCCAAGTATTTGTAGCAAGCACAAAGAATCTATTTTAATTAAGAAGCCAACTGTCAAACATTACGTAAGAGTTTAATGAGGAAGGTGAGAGCACTGATGCGTTAATCTGGTCCTCAGTCCACAGTCAGACCTGTGACCCCCCCTCACTGCCGCCCCGTCCAGGCTCAGTCACAGGCCTCGTGAACCATATCACACACAGACAGGAGGGGAACTTTCATGTCATTCTAGTGCTAATCCCACTGAAGCTTAGGTTTATGTTCAGCCATAAAATCTAAACGCTTACATTCAGCAACCAGAGAATTGGATCATATGGAAAATTAATTCATCCAAAAACAGCGTTAAAAATTGAATTTTGGAAAATCCTCAGTCAAAACTGTGCCCCCAGCTCCCATAGGGAAATAAAGAGATACACAAAGGCTGTAATGTTTGTGCATGACAATGCTGTCCATCTAATGTTAATCAAAGGAGGAGACATGTATGTTTGGAATCCACATGTGGTAGTCGTGTGAGTATTTTCAGCAGCACGATGGAGTCAAAAAAAGCTACAGCGTGTCTGTTCATGGTAACGAAGGAATGTCGCCCAGTGTGGCTCACCGATGTTTTAAATAGATTTTGGTTAACAACAGATACCTGCAGGAGTAAGACCTTTGAGGCTATGAATGCACACACAATACTGCTGTCTTTTACAAATGCGTAATGACAGTTTATTGATGTCCCTGAAAATATTTTGAATACTCATCCCAGGACAGCAGATGGGAGGCCTGTAGAAACCATAGTTTTGCAGGCTGATATTTTATTTACAGCTTCTCATAAACACAGCACATAATATTCTTTAAGTCATCGTGAATATCGTCACAGATTTCACAAAATCCGAAGGCCAAAACTAGTGGGTTTTAGAAACTTCATTTTGTGTTTGTTTGTGTTATCTTTGTCTCATCTTCAAATTTGTTTGATCTGAAACATTTAAATGTGACAAACATACAAAAATAAAGGCAGGGGGCAAACACATTTTCAAACAACTGTATATTTTGCACGCATGCATTTGAAAGCATAATGTAATTTCTTTGTGTATTTATTCTACCATCTTCGAGGTGGTTGAAGTGCAATCATTTCATTAAATCATTTAAATAGCCTGCTCTGTTATCAGTTTTACTCGTTTCTTGCTTTGTCCATCAGGAGCACCATGAAAATGACGAGTCGACAACATCAGAGGAGTCATTAGCTGGGTCAAGTCAAGCAAAGGAAGGTCATTCTTCAGCTGGTTTATGCAGTTAATGTTAATATTTGAAATATTTGAAAGACCTTGTATTGGTTTGTAATTAAATGGCCTGTGAATACCATCTGATCTCCTATGAGTGCAGTGAACTGTCATGTTAAAGAAATCAGACCGAGATTTTTTCAGCTTTATGACATGCTGCACATCATTACAGTACCACCAGAAGCCTGAGCCACTGACACAAGGCAAAATGGATTTTTATGCCAAATTCTGACCCTGCTATCTGCATATCACAGTCGAAGTAAAGCTCGTCAGACCAGGAAACGTTTTCCCAGTCTGCTGTTGTCCATTTTTTTGTGAGTCTGGATGAACTGTAGCCTAGGTTTCCTGTTCATAGCTGACAGGAGTGGCATCTGGTGTGTTCTTCTGCTATTGTAGCTCATCTGCTTCAAAATTTGAGGTTGTTTGAGTTAATAAAGCGCTATACAAATGCAGGCCATTTACCATTACCATTTACTGTTGCCTTCCTATCAGCACAAAGCTGTCTGGCCGTTCTCCTCTGACCTCAACAAGACATTTCCACCCAGAAAACTCAGCTCACGGGATATTTTCTCTTCTTCCGACCATTCTCTGTAAACCCCGCAGATGGTTGTGTTGGTTAAACTAGATGAGCAGTTTCTAAAATACTCAGATCAGCCAGTCTGGCAAGCATACCCTGTTCAGAGTCACTTAAATCATCTTTCTTCCCCATTCTGATGCTCACTTCTAACTTCAGCACGTCATCTTGTCCTTGCCTAAATGTTTTGATGCTGCCATGTGATTGGCTGATTAGAGATTTATCTTGAGCACTTGGACAAGTGTACCTAATAAAGTGGACAGTGATTCTATAGTTACATTTTATATGTTAGAGGCCTATTTCTGTTTTACTCTGGTTTCTTTTAAGTTTTTAAAATAGTCTTTATAATGTTATCCTTATATTATATTTTTATTTCCTGTAACCAAATTTGTTGGTTTTTTAGCAAAGCAGCAGATTGTAGCATTACGCCCAAGACATTATTTCTCCTTAAGGATAATAAACTTTACAGTTCTTGCACTCTGGATATTCCTCAGGTAATGCAGCCTCCACCTCATCTGCTGCTGCCACCAAGACGGAGCCCATGGGTGTTATGTCATCACCGTTGTCATCCCAGCAGCCCGGGAAGGATGCTTCCACTGTCAGAGAGGAAGGAGAACAATGGTCCCCTGCCTCCTCCCTCCAGAACAAAACTGCTGCTGCAGGTGAGCTCAGATTGTGTTAGCTGCTGGTGAAATTCGTTGATTTAATCTGACTTACGTTACAAACTGAGAAGAAAAAAATCCCCTTTGCTTTCATTTGTCAGGTCACAATTCCCTTCTTTCGACGACCTCGTCATCTCCTCAACATTGTCTCCTGGCCGAGCAAAGATGAGTGTCTCAGGGCCTGGTAGCAGTAAATCTGTCCTCCCACCTAGTCCTCCATCCTACTCCTCGTCTTCCTCTGCTTCTTCTCCATCTGTCTCCCCTGCACCACCCAAGATCCATTGGGCGCGAAAGAAATTTTAAAATTTCAGTGTTGTAAAGCATTAAAAGCTGTGTAGCATGAGTGAAGGGCATCATGTTCCAGTTCCTTTTAGTGCTTATGCTTTTTCTGTTTGGTTTGCCCTCAGCAGGAAGGTCAGAGTACACAGAGGTTCCCTTGGGTGCTCTGGACATTGCTGCTGCTGACAGTCTGACACTTTCTCGTATTTTTCCTGTATGGTTTTACATGACAACTGAAACCAAAGCAAGTTGTTTACTGAGTTTTAGCCTTTAGATATTTCCTTAGTTCTTATTTCTGCTTCTCAGTTCTCCTCTATATTCTCTCTGATGGTCTTTGTCCTCTTCTTCTGCGTCAGAATATTGTGTGCAGTAGACTTGTTTCACTTCTTTGATATCTTTCTTCATCCATGAAATCCTTCTTTTCACATATCTGGTTTTATTCTTCTGCTTTATGCTCCTCTTTTAGGGCACATGTCTCGAGTGCTGCCCGGACCAGCGCATAGCTCACCGTTTCCACCGGGGGTGTGTGATGGTGCTGGGTGGCGGGCGTAGTAGAGCAAATGGCGGAGGCATGCTTTTCTGTCCCCATTGTGGCGAAGATGCCTCCGAGGCGCAGGAGGTCACTATTCCCTCGTTTAGCACGGCCTCCGCAACCACGGTCGTCACCATGTCTGCTTCCTCCACCACCACACCATCTCTGCTGCCACCTGTCCCCACGGGAGCCTCTCTCAGCCTCCACAGGTGGGATGAGGGATGGGAAGATGCCCGAAAGACCTGTCAGGTAAGTCTAAATGACATGGGAATTCTGACATGTCCCATGTCTTTTGGTTTTTCTTCTTTTACTTCCATCCTTTTCCTTGCCTCTTCAGTGCTCGTATGTGTAGTCATGGCTTGGTAACACCTGCAGTAGAGCAGCAGCAGCCTCCTCAACCTGTAGCCTCAACTCCAACTGGGACCACCGTCCCTCCAGCAGAGGAGGGCGTGGACAGCGTGGGACCTTCGCTCTGCATGCCAAATGGGAAGCCAGTCAGCCCAAGCGCACTTCCACCTGGGCCCAGCAGGGCGGCGCTGCAGAAAGCCATTCTCACACAGGACACGGAGAGGTTGGAGACTTTAGGTTGATTTATTTTCAGCTCCATCCGATTAAAGAGCTGAATACTGGGCTGAATCAGGTTTAGTTTCAGCTTTTGAGTGTCATTTGTTTCCTCAAAGTGTACACACAGCTCTATGTCTGTGAAGGTTCTCAGTCATTCAGGTCATCGTAGTCTAAAGAGCTTGGAAAGAAAAGCGTCTGAAGAACAGAAGAGAACTGAAGAAGCTTCTCAGATGAGAGGTGAAACATCTTCAAGAAAATTAAAGAAGTCCAGACGCTTTTCTTTCCAAGCTCCTTAGACTACACACAGCTCTCTTTTTAGATTTTTTTCCCCCAAGCAGAGCATCCCTGTCATGTTCTGTAATCTCTTAATCTGTTTTCACATGTGAACTTGGGGTTCGGCTTTCCACAGAGGTGCAAACTCAAATGTAGTAGTTGCTAACGATAAATGCACCACTCTGTTAACTGGTCTGTTCACACATCGGTGTTCAGGATTGTAGTGTGTGTGAAAACTGCTTTAAACTTGCACAGAAAAATGACACGTTGCTGTAAATGCACGCATAAACATCGTCCATCGCTGTTTGCTCAAAATCTTCAAAGAAAGTGGCTAATTACAAATGGCTTTCTCTGGAAAACTAAATCGCCAATGGCCAAATTGGTAAATTACTGATTTTGATTTGCCAGGAGGAAGAAACTGAGGTTCCACCCTCGTCAGCTCTACCCTGCCGCCAAGCAAGGAGAGGTGCAGAGAGTCCTGCTCATGCTCAGTGAGTGGTGAAAACTGCAGCACTTCCACTGTCCTCTTTTATATTTCGACTTGTATACTTTGACAAAAATGGTTGTTGCCTGTTCTTTTAGTAGGTAACACCATTATTGAGTTCATTATATATTCAGCTTGCTATCAGTTTAAATTCCACAATCAAAGAAAATGTTACATATGAACACACTAAAGAAAATAAACAGGCCCAGAAGGACTGTTACGCCATCAGATCACATGTAAACTGTTGCCCTGAAGTCTTCAGAGTGAAAAGAAAGCAAACATGTGACCACTAATTACTATTAAGTGTATGTGTGTGTGTCCCAGTGGAGGGTATCGATCCAACGTACCAGCCAGACTCTCAGAACAGGCGCTCCGCTCTTCACGCTGCAGCTCAGAGAGGTCTGCTGGAAGTCTGCTACATGCTGATACAGGTGAGACATTCATCACCTGGTTTTCACTTGTCTTTGCTTCTTTCATCTGTGGATGTGAGTTTACTCATTTTCTGTGAGGCTCCAAATAGAGCTTACTCTTGAAATTTCAAAATTAGTTTCTCATTTTTTGGCATTATCTTTATTCAATTTAATCTTTTTATAGTTAAGTAATGGAAAGAAAAATCTGGCATGCTTTCTCAGAACCCCAGATGAGTCATAGAGATGGTTGCTTTTTCTGATTAATGGACCAGAACATGAAGATACTCATTTCAGAAGAAAACAGAAAACTCTTCCACTGAACAGCCTTTTTTATTTTATGATGCTGTCTGATCCTTTCAGCTCTGCATTTTCACAGACAATTAACCATTTAAAAATAAAAGTGGGCACACATCATTGCATTTAGGATGTGCGGAAATTAAAGTATTTAATTTAAATATTACACTTGACTGCACACTGACAGGCTGGTGCTCAAGTCGATGCCCAGGACAAGGACCTGAGGACTCCTCTGTTGGAGGCTATCATCAACAATCACGTTGAGGTGGCTCGCTACCTGGTCCAGAACGGCGCCTGTGTCTATCACATTGTAAGTGTTTCCAAAAAAATAAATGTGAACCATGAGAGGTTTGCTGGATATGGATTTGTTTTTAGATGAATGAATGAATTTGTTTTATGTCATTGTTCATCAGGAGGAGGATGGATATACTGGCCTCCACCATGCCGCCAAGCTGGGAAGCCTTGAGATCGTCAACATGCTTCTGGAGACGGGGCAGGTTGATGTGAATGCACAGGTAAAGCAAGATCCTGGATGCCTATTTTAAAGGTGCAAGATAGCATTTTTGTCTGGCATGACTTAATTTCTCTCTATTCAATAAAAATTTCAACCTTTTCCTGACAAGGAATTGATTTGATTAGATTTTGTAAAATAGCCGGAGAATGAACCACCAACCTTCTACATGGCATACGATCTGCTCTGTCGTCCACTCCTGACTCTTCCTGTGGGCTCGTTTCAGGACAGCGGGGGCTGGACGCCGATCATCTGGGCTGCGGAGCACAAACACGTTGATGTGATCAAAGCGCTGCTGAACAGAGGAGCTGACGTCCCCGTCAATGATAAGGTAGATTTCTACCATAAACTCTGCAAAAGTACATGACAGAACTTCTTTGTGCAAGCAGGAGTCGCCGCCCCCTGCTGGGCATTAACAAGAATGCAAACTTTAAGCCATATTAAATTTTATTGAATTTTCCTTAATTCAAATGAGGACTTTGGAGGGACGAGTGACTAAACACGTAGCAGATCCTTGGCATCCACAGCTTAGATAATGGGAACATGTTTAAGCATTTTAAACTGGTTAAACAATTTTGCAGCTCAGTGGTGTGAGAGACCACATGGATGCAGTTGTATGAACATATTTCAGGTTTTTACTTTAAACAGTCACGTCTTTCCCATCAGGAGCTTAACGACCTTCACCATGACTTATCTAGGAAAAAAGAAAGGAAACCTGGTTGCTATGACAACCCCAGTGGTTACACAGCTGGTTAATAATTCAAGTCTCGCTTGCTCCTGTCTGATATTTGTCTTTCTGCTGCTCAGACTGTATAAACATTGTCTAAAATTCACAGACCATGTCATGACATTTCCAGAAGAAGTCAAAGCTCCTGAAATGAGCTGCTTTCTCTCGATCTTCTCACTGCCCCGTTCTCCGGCTTGATTTCCATTGGAGCTGAGATTAAAACCTTCTACCCAAACACGTTCTTAAACGTATTCTGCTAAACCGTGCAGCTGTGTTTTCACAACGAAAGATTGTCAAATGATCCAGTAACTACAGAGAAATTTCATTGCATATCTGAAAAACACCAAAAATGAACTGTGGATCTTGTAGTTTACCTGTAGCCCTCTTTTAGTAACCGCAACACAGAAGTTTGGCATTTCTTTATTGCATTGGGAAGACCATGTTAAATTTAATTTTTTAATAGCTTAATTATAAATCATTCTAAATTCAAATCCACAATGAAAAATTGGAATATCAAAAATCTGAAATTTCTGATGTACAACTGTGTTAATTAAACTTTGCAGTCGGTACCTTTAATAACCCGGCGCACAGTGGCCTCAGTAATGATGGATGAAATGCATTCTGGGACTGCAAAGCTTATGATAAAATGGGGACCCTGTTCTCGACTCGTAGCAGTGACTTCCAAACCCTCATTATCGAGTACATTTGTGACAAAGACACAGGCATTGTAACACACTCTCTCTCTCTCTCTCTCTCTCACTACAAGAAGATTGTCTTCCTGTCTGTCCTGCCTTAGACATCGTCATCGTCAAGGCATAATATAACAACTAAAAAAAGAAATGAATAAGAAAACAGATAAAAGATTCACGTGAACAAAAGGCACCTATGGAGATTCTATAGAGTGTTTGGCACCACAGTGCATTCAGCTCACACTTCTGATTACAAAAGCTGCACAACAGGAGATTTAGAGCACTCTAAGGATTGCTTGTTATCTTTAAAGTTAAAAAATATGTTTTACATATTCAAAATGTGCAAACTCCATCAACTGAGAAAACTTTATCTTGTTTGTGCCGACATTTGATGAGATAATAAGATGTCACTCATCTTAAGGTCTAAATTTGGCATGGCAGTAACGTAAATGAAGAAAGTGACAGTCCACAAAAGGCAGGAGGAATGGAGAACACGAGGAGCATCAGGAGCAGAACACATTAAAAATATTCCATGAAGAAAGTTTGAAATCATCTCAACGACCTTCTGCTGTGTCTTCATCCTTTCCCATCGAGCAGCTGACTCTCAGTTGCAGGAGGCTCAAAGTGTTTGTATGAGTGACCTTTGATGATTTCATTTTAAGCTGATGACATTTAGAACATTCCCCTTTTTTTTTTAATTAAAGAATGGATGTGTCTGTGGGCGTAGAAGGAAGGAGAAAGAGGCAGTGCAAAGGTCAAGAAGCAGATTTAAACCCAAAGAACGAGAGTGGGCGATTAAACCCGCTGAGCCTCCAGAACAACAAATTCACAGTCTGCTTTTTCATTCAGGCGTACTGAGTGAAGTGGCAGGTTGGAGGCTTTACTTTTATAGGTTTATAATACATGCATTTAAGTGATAATGTATACCAAAATGCTTGGAACAGAGATTGTAGCTTAAAACAGTGACTCGTTTCTCCTAAAACATAATCTCTGGTATCCAGTTTAAAGTGATAGCTCATCAACAACAGGTAGTTGTTTTCATCCATAAAGACAGTTTTGTTATAAGTTGCACAGTTTTGGAATATTTGACTGTAAAGATATATTTCTCTCTTTCCCATAATCAAATAAAATTTTGTCTCAAAGCACCAAACATATGTTTAAAAAAATGAGCAGTTATGTCTCTTTCCAGAAATCTCGACCACGTTGGGAGCAGTTTCATGTGTTTGAGAGGCGGTCCCACAGAGCCGACCGAGGAGGGCCACTCCCCCTCCTGCTGTACCCCCGATTATCCCACAGCACTGCACTCACACTGTGGGTTTCAAAATGACAAAAATATACATGACAGATATCTCTTTCCTGAAATAATGAACAGGATACTTTACAAACCTTCCTGTGAGGAGTTTAATGTAGGTACTAATCTCTTTGGCACAAGCAGCACATGCCAACTGTATCACTCTGCAGAAGGAAACACGGCTCTGCTGATGACAGGAGGTAAACAATAATCCTAAGAGCTTCTAATATCATCAACAGCTCCCCCTTTTCAGACTTCTTGTTTAATGGGGGAGCTTCTGAGATGAATGAATGAGGAGAAATGTTTTCTTCTGTTCTTCAAATGTTCAACCAAATGGACTGAGATAATAGATATAGTATTGGTTTGCACTGCAGCCTGATGCAAAGATTTTCTCTGGGTGTGACCAGGAGGGAAAAAAGGATCAGTTTGACTGATAATAAAGATCATAAATGTAATTTTATTTCACTTTGGGCGTATTATCAATACTGTGACAACTATATTTGTGTGTGTGTAGAAATAATTTTTTCATCTATTTTTGCTTTCGAGATTTCCCGCAGTTTCTTATTTATGAAGGTGTGCTCCTTCAAAGTAAGGGAAGTCAGGCAAGTCGAGATTAGAGTCAGAGTTTTCTGCTTCACAAAGGTGTCTCTCCTTTTTAACCTGGTTAGATCACCATGGAAACGATGAAAGTATTACCTGGTCATGTTCAGAGTATTGATTTAAAATCACCTGGAAGTGCCACGTTTCCACGAATCCTTTTATTTACGATGAAATCTAAGCGTGGCATAGGTTCTCTGCTGAAGGACTATGTTTGATACGTGCTACTTTATTATTTGCTTTATTATTTGTTATGCTGCACCTCACTAACGCCACAGGGTGAAGAGATGTACGCATTGCATGGTCGCAGGAATTTACATGTATTTCGTTTTTATGCTCGGTCCTAAATGGCTGCTTAATTAGTTTTCTGTAACATGTTGGAATTACACCTGTGAGAAAACTGATCTGTCTTTGTGTTGGATATTTGTCCCCCAAAATATTGAGTGATTAAAATGAATTTCACTTTGATTTGGCAGCAAACTAAACCGATTTCCTTATTTTCTTTATTGGACTGGGATAGTTTCAGAAATAAATAGACTAAGTATCCTTTAATGTGTTAATGGATTAACTTTAAACTTTCAGAGCTGTCATGTTACAAATAAACACTGAGCACTTAAGGAAAATGCCAAACCTCATTACTCATGAACATTTTTCTGAGTCTTCTGATTCTTTAATGTTTTTATTGTGGGGAAGGGAGAGAGGATGGGTCCCCTGCATCTCACTGGAATCTACACCTCTGGCTAAAAAGGACTTGCAGGTCATTGAATTGTGTTTCTGCTTTTTGGGAACTGTCTTGTAAATTAACATCAATTCAAATTCTTATCTGATGAGCTTAAAACACACATGAAGTGTCACCTTTTTATTAATGAGTGCAGGCTCCTCCCTCACTGCTACCAGGACAGAGAGCTCTGCAGGTAGAAACAACAGTGTCTGAATTTGAAATGACTCTTGACGGTAACATTTCCAGGGTCAGCAGCTCCACTCCAGTACTCCAGTAAGCCGTGTCAGACATTATCAAGCTCCTTCTCTAACAGCAGCAGACGTCTGTCAGAACGAGGCACCGCTGATCTTTGTTACTCTGCAGTTGCATCATCTTCATGCGTACATGATAAAATCCTCTGGGGGGAAAACTGGAGCAGCTGGTGTCCAGTGAAAATAATGAAGGGGACAGAAAAGTGCAGGTGTGGTGTGTGATGGGAAGGCCAGAAGAGTCCCAAAGAAAACCACGATGAGAGTATGCACAGCACAGCGTGCAGCTTTTATCTGACCAGGTGGAGAAGATTGGTATGACAGGAGGATTATATCAAATAAATCATATATAATGACAAATAAATAATCTCTTAGTTCAAGAAAAAAGGGATTTGGCCTCTAGAGGATTTTTTTAAAATTCCACATTAGGAACAGAAGTGAGCCAGCGAGGAGACAATGATCAATGCACAGTCTGGTGATGAGAAAGGAGACAGAGAAGGAATCAAGGAAGGAAGTCTTTCCTTCACTAAACCCTAGAATTGAAACTTTAGTGGACGAGCTAGGAGAATCTGACGTCGATCAACAATCCTCTCGTTCACTGCTATTTGGTGCCCTCTAGTGAGACCATGTACAACCTGCTGAGGCAGCTCAAGTCAAACCTTCATGATAAAACTACTTTTTTCATATTTAGATTTACAAGTTATTGTTCAGCCTCAAAGTTACTTTTAAAAGTTTTAAACCAATAACATTAACATTAAGAATCAGGAGTAAAAAAAAATTAAAAACTGGTCACATGACCAAAGTGTGACACCTGTGCGTGCTGTATGAAACCAAGTGTTGTGGTTTAAACTGTTTAAAGCAAATGTTTCAATGAGCATCACTGAATCAAAGTGACTTCTTTACTAAAAGAGGCCGGCTCAAGCCCACCGCACTGACGGATCCTGAGATGTGGTTGAAAGCACAAAGCTAGAAGAGCTCTGCTGAAAACATGTTTTTGATTGGCAAGCGTTTAAGTGGCATATATATTTTTTTCTTTTAAATTTAAAGCAAACAAACTGAGCAGACTGCACAAGCACACCAAGATCAGCTGACGGTTGAGGCATGAGTAACTAAATAAATGGTTACACAGTTTATAGCACTTTTTTTTAAAATTCTGAGGTTTCAAACTGCTACTATAGGCTTATAAAGCCCTCTTATAAAGTGCTTTACACTACTTTTTTTTTTTTAGCTTTCTAACTATCACACACACGAGAGCCACATAAAGACACCAGTCCTCCGATAAAGAAAGCACCATATCCTGCAAATTGAGATTCCAAACCTATCTGATGCTAAAGACACTTCAAGAGCAGGATAGCAATGGAAACAAGGGAAAAAAGTCAGAAAAACCTAACGCATTTGAACGACATGGATGACAACCCGTGGGGCCCGCTAAGCGGTGGTAAGGCTAAAGACACCACGAGGCAGACATCCAGCGAACCCACCAGGGTAAATATGGAGATCATCTTGCAAGAAATTCAAGAATTCCGAAAGGAGAACAAAACTCAGCTGGAAGACATAAAAGGTGAAATTCATCAAACTAACAGGAGAATTGAAGAGGTGGAAAACTGTATTTAAGCAGCCGAAACCCGAGTCCAAATACTGGAGCAGGTGTTGAAACACGTGCTTACAGCCCAAACCCGATGAAAAGCTCACTGACCAGGAGGGGAGAGCCAGGAGAGACAACATCAGGATATATAACGTCCCAGAAAATGAAGAGGGGGGGACTCGATGATAAGCTTTGTGGAGAAGCTCATTAGAGAAAACCTGGACATTTCACCGGGCACCGAGCTGCACATCGAAAGGGCACACACAGCACTCGCCCCTAAACCTACCTCCACCGAGCGACACAGCTTTACCACTCAGCTGAGGAGGCTACAAAAGATCTGAAGGACCAAGTTATTCTCCGCCCAGTGGATCCTATGGAGCAGCTGATTCAACAAGCATGGAGCGTCGCAGGAGAAAAGGAGACGAGACGCTCCAGGACGGCAGCCATCAGAGACAAGCTCCAGGTCTACAGAAGGAACTCTCCTCAGTAAGAACAAAAATAAATAATGGAAAAGGAAGTTACAGGTAAAAGGTATGGGATTTTTTTTTTTACACTCCGATCCCCCTCCCCCCTCTCACCCACCACCCCTCAACTTTCCTAGCGCTTTATAAGATGATTCAACTGTTTTTCCCTTGGATTTTAGATTTTATCATGACTTTTATGACATTTACCCATAATTCTCTTGTCTCTGGTTTTCAAGGGTCTCGCAAACAAAACACTGAATTAAAATCACCTTTTAGAGTCAACTTTTGTCTTATACTTGCATTTGTTTCACAAACACTCTGTCATATACAGGCTCATCAGTCACAGAGCAGCGTGATCACTCATTGAGTCACTTTTGTGTTCAGCCACTGTGATCTCATCCAGTCACATAATGCCATTTATGCTACTTGATGAATGTGGGATGAATATAATAGAATGTCCTTCTTTTAACTCCACTTTGGGTCTTCACCACTTCCTGAAGGAAATATGTAGCCCTGCAGCTCCTAAATATTCCGCCAGGTTAACCAGATATGATCTCTAAACCTGCCTGTCAGTTATTTCTTCCTTAGCAGGTCGTGCACGGAGGCTTTTCTGTACCCGTTTCCACAGAACAGGGCTATGAGTCTGTAAGCAGAAAAAGAAAAACACCATAAATCAATGTAAACCTGCACAAAACTGCAGAACTGGCTCATCAATAACAGCTTCATGTGTCCTGTGATTCACAGTTTATATAAGAATATTGATTGATATTGAAAAAATGAGACCTAAATCTGTAGCAAATAGAAATACATTTTTCACGCCTAATAATCAGCACAGCCTTTTGCTTAGAAGAAAGGAAAATAAAATATTTAGGTGTCAGCTGAGGACTCTACAGGGCAAACAAACATGCACACACAAAGGGAAATGAACTGAGATAACGGCTGACTTGCAGATCATAAGCACAAGCTTGGAGCAGTGCGTGATTAGCTCATTAAACGTGTGACAGACAGTTTTGCAAACCGCCACTTTGACCCACCTTTTCCCCACACGATGGATTAGACCATCCATCTTCGAGCTGCAGCCTCTGCCTCGGCCAGACCGGCTAAAACCTAAGAGCTCTGCTGGCAGACGACGAGCGCGTCGTCCTTGTGTTGTCCTCTTTTACAGGAAGGGGCCTCTAATCAGCTCTGCGGAGAGGATGCTTGGATAACTGGCAGGAAACCAGGTGAGAGGAGAGGTAAATGAGATGGGATGGATGCTGCTGGCAAAGCCTGGTGTGGGCTGTGTGGGATTTTTCATTCATAATTCATTCGGCCAGTTTATTAGCTTACACTCCACAAACTAAATTTGAAGCAGTGAGACAACAAATGTGCCTTTGTTCTGGAATGATGACAAAAAAGAGACAAAGTGTAGGTTAAAACAATACTGGCTTGTGACTGGTACAGCAGATAATTAGTACTTGTTTTAAATTGTTAGAAAACCTTCTAAAATGATCTAAAGACACAATCTCTGTGACTTTCTATTCCCCACAAAATCTAGTAGTGTAATATCACTTTGCACTACAGGAAGGTGAGGAGGGTAAAACCTTTAATTAACCAGGTAAGTCATTAGGAAAAGCACAAAAAAAAACAACCTGCAGAAAGTTATTAAAGTTATTTTCAAATGATGATCTTGTTTGTAGGACAAACCTCCAAAATCTATATCAATATCTAACTTTCCTTTCTTTCAGTGGGCAGTTCTTCCTCTTCCTCATCATCACTAAGCACTTGCTCATGGGGCAAATTCAGATCCTATGGCTGTCTTGGGACATATTGGGCCACAGCTGCTTGGGTAATAACAGAATATTACCCAAGCAGCTGAAAAATCTTTGGGGCTGAAAAATAAATGAAGCCAGTTTCAATAAATGAAAGTTTAATAATGAGAGGCGATTTGGAAGAATTGAACTAGATTTATTGAGACGGAGAAATTGATTTAACTCAGATGATTCCCCCATGACAGCAGTGATAGGATTGAGGATAGGACCCCCAGAGTCTGGAGGCTGGTGGCGGTGATGAAGATGAAGACTGAGGTTTGCATGGAGCTCTGAGTGACTTGGGTGAGGTGGACATGGTGGAGGATGACTGAGAGCGCAGATTTAAGCCACGCAGAGCGGAGGCTGATTGGCCCAAAGACAAGAAGGCAAGAAGATGATTGGACTAGCAATGATGTCAGGACTGAGACAGTGTGGGAAAGTGGTAGTGATGTAAAAACAGACTATCAGCTAAGCAGCCAGGAAAGCAGAAGGATGAGTGATTACAGATCATTCGCTTAAGCTTCAATAGCAGAAGTTCCACAATTGGCCACTAGAGGCTCTGTCCAAAAGTGAGTCACACCCCACACGCTCTCATTAAAATGAACCAGCTATCCTGCAGAAATAAACATCTTAGCAGCCTGCTACAAAAACAGTATTGGTGTCTGTGGACAGCTTCGCCCTTCATAACAACTTTATGGGGTTATATATATATTTTTTCACACTCATCCACCTTGATAGTCAGGGGCGTGGATGCATTAACTGAAAAGTGTGCTAGCACAGGAAGTTGTGGCTGTCTGCTATCAGCCTCACCCCTCCTAACAGGAGGCACTAACCTGCACTTGGCCACATTTTGTCATTTATCAGGCACATATTATGGCTTTCTGTGTGCCGCAAATGGGAGAAAGAAAGCTAATTTATTTAGCCAGATGGTCAACAACATGTGTTTTGAGCAGATAGTTAAATTTTCAGACCTGCTTTCTGCCTCTGACGCCTGAGTGTTGAGCAAAGCGAGGACGAGTAGAGCTGATAATTTAATATCTGCAGCTTTTATTTCAGAGTCACAGTGTCAGTCCGATGAGAGAACAGCAGGGGATCGCTCAGCTGCTAACAGTGTTTCAGCTAAATCCAAATAAAGAGGAAGCAATCTGAGGTATTACAGATACCCTATATACCCAGAATCCTTGCTGTGCCAGAAGTACAATGACTTTGGCTATGAAATAAAAACCCCTCTTAGAGTCGCTTCTCTATCATATTTGCCTAAAACTTGTCTTTTCTAGACAGTGATGACTGTAGGAGAGCTGTAAGATACAAGATACAAGTAAAGAAATATAATCAAATAAGCATAAAAAACCTGAAACCTTCCTAGCCATGATCGCACTCGCAAAATTCTCATTAAATGCAAAATATTGCTTAAAGTATGACACATAAAAACATTAAAAGGAACTGGTTACACAGTGAAGGCTTCAGGTGTGCTTGACTAATGGGACCATATCCAGATGAAGCCCTTGTCTGACACAGAATGGCTTGTTTTCTCCTCAGCTGGATGATTTCACACTTTCTTTTACATAACTTTGGTTTCCCGCTCGGCACAGAGCCGGTGAACTTGACCCTCGGGAGCCGTTTTGTTTTGGTTTCAGAAGCCTGACGAGCAGCCCAAACGCCGCTTCGGAGGCCTTTTGGCGGCAGCGGGGCGCTGAGCAGCAGGGACGACACTGTGAGCTGAAAACAAAGAGTATCGATTCTGCCGGACTCAAGTGTGGGATCAATCGTTGTGGCATTTACTGTGAGCTCTGTGAAGCCTATAAGCTGCTGCTGGGCCGTGTGTGTGTGTGTGTGTGTGTGTGTGTGTGTGTCACTGTGTAATCGTCATTCGTATCACAGAGAAAGGTGCTGAGGTGTCAAGGTTGAACTAAAGCAGCAGCCTTCATGGTGTTTCATAGAGAAGCTAACTTTATAGGATGTGCAAATGCTAAAGCTATTAAAGAGGCTATAATTATTTTTGTTATGAAAGGAAAAACAATAAACGGTGCTGGAAATGAGCTGGAAGCACCATGCTAATGTCTACAGACTAGATCATAAATCCTGTAGCATTTAGCAGCTGAGGATCCAGAAACGGTCCTCAGGAGTTGATGGAGCTAAACGCGAGTGAATGCTGATTATATCACTAGCTGAAGTGGAAATAAAAATACTTGATATCTTAGAAACTGCGCTTCTGGGTTCATCCAATTCTCCAGGACGGCAGCAGCAGGGAGAATTTCAGGGTTTGGATTTTAACATCCTGCATTCATGTCCCCTTCTTTGTGCAGAGTTGTTAGCCCTTTATGATCGTTTTCTTGACAGTTTTAGGTAAATAATGCAAAAATGAATGAACAGAGCAAACTCGTTCTGCTCTTATCGAGGGCGTGCTCGATATTTAATGCACTGCAACAGGTTTGTAAAACCACATATTCAGCTGATGAGCCACAGTCATATGTGTGTGCCTCTGCCCCTCCCGCCCCGCAGAGGAAACCCCGTGTGTTGAAGCTCTTTAAGCAGTCAGGGTGAGTATTTAAGGAGTAAGTCCTCCTCTCCAGCTGCCAAGGACAGGATTACCCAGCAGACAGCCACACTGCTGCCTTCATCTAAACACATCTTCTGAAGACGAGCCGCTCTGACCTTTCCCTCGCAAACCTGTAACCTGAAGCTAATTCCCACGCTAACCCCAGCGACTCCAAAAACCAGCCAGAGGCGACTGCATGAATTCTGATGATAGTCAGTCAGCCTGATGTTGTGCAAAAATATGATCAACAAAAAGAAGGAAAACAGACAGAAATATAGTTGGAGCTGAGCGACTTTTAGATAGAATTTTTTTATTTTTGTTACTTATATCTGTTCTTTATTTCTTCTTCCATCCAAAAGAAGTGGATGTATTTTTATTATTATTATTTTTGGTTTAGTTTTAGGTAAAAGAAAAAAGTTGTGACCTGTTGTGACTTGAATTGGTTCTGAGACTTTCATAAAGTGGGAACAGATTAAATCATATTTTTGATCAGACCTTGACCTCTTGCATGTGTAAATATTTGTGGTGTTTGATTAATGAATCTGATTTTTAAAGATCTTCGTAGGATAGACAGTTTGGTCTTTTGGTGAAATTTGCTAAAGTGGATTTTTTTATCTGTGTAATTTCTCCTCAGTCATCCAGGTAATTTTAGTGGTTGAGTTGAAGCCAGCTGGACTTTTTACCCCTCACTTCACATTATTGCTCATATGATCCCAAAGACTCACATGAAGATGGGGCGGGGTCACTGACCAGCTCCAAGGTGACCACCTAAAGGTGTCATGCTGCGTTCCAGGCACCTAAGAAGTCAGAATTTGAGTAGTACAGTAAGAAACGCAGGGAAAAAACAGTTTTGCTCCTTAGCAAGGTAGAGCAATTATCACACCACTAGCAATACAGCACAAAATCAGTGGTCTGTGTATAGCAAAAGACAGAGTAAGATTATTAGGTAACATGTATATTTTCCCTGGATAAAGGGACACAGAGGAGGAGGAGCTAAGACAAAAAAAAAAACCTGGTTTAAGCTCCAAATGCTAGTTTTTTCTACTCTTGGCACTGTGTGATGTTACAGAAAAAATACATTCCTAATAAGGTCATCAGATCCTGTTTTTGTGAAGGGCAGCCTATTAGAATAAAGCTGACTTAAAAGGCGAGGAGATTCAAAAATATGGAGCTGGAATTGAGCAGCACATTTTTTATTGCTGGGAGGACATCTGGCCTGCAGGACTGGAGAAAACAACGAAAACAAAAAACAACCGGACACCGCTTCAACACATGTCGGTCATGTGGTTTTCTTCCATTTGTTTTGGTGCTAAAAAGCAATTTAACAACTATTGTCCTCTGAAAAGCCTTTCATCACTTTCTTTTGTGCTCATACGTCCCTCACTCTCCCTCTCTCACACACACAAACACACACACACAACCAGCTGTACAATTAAGCATCGCGCACACCAGTAACACACAGAAACACACTCCCAGCTATAAATAGTTAGCACTGTTTGTCTTTATGTAGACACATAACATTTTTCCTTCTTGTCAGTTCCCATTAATTTTCTGCTCCTTCTGCACCGTCACTTCACCCATCTCTCATTTCTCCTCCTCTACCTCCTTCTTGTCTTCCCTTCTCCTCTCTCAGCCAGAATACTAATAACCTTTTTCCTTCCTCTCTTACCCTTTTTACCCATCTCAACTTTTTTCTCTATTCCTACAGAAGCTCATATTCCCCATAAATTTTCTCTGCTTGAATTCTTTCTCCTCATCTCTCAGCATGACTCAGACTTCGCCCTCCTCCTCTCTTTCATCCCTCCATCACTTCACTCTCTCAGGCGAGTTTTTATTTGGAAAGCATCCACAGTTGCTTGGGTTTCACCTCCCGTCTTTGCTCTTTCTATGTTGCTTCCCTTCCATCTAATTCCCATTCATCTTTTCATTTCTACCCATGACTGTTAATAATTCTTAACAGAAAACCTCCCATATGCTCTGCATCTCTCCCCCAAAGACAACTTTCAATTTGCTGATATGAGTCAACATTTCTCCTCTGATCAGAGTAAACGGCAGCATTTGCAAATATCATCAGACCATCAGTCTCCCCACCACAGTACATGCAGCACCCAGCTGCCCGAAACCACATTTTTTCATGCAATGCTGAACTTTGGACTTAGGGTTAGTGCTTTCAGGGCCTTATATAGTACAGTGCAAAAGTCTTGGGCCACCCGTTATTTCTTTATATTTTGCCAGGAAGAACAGGAACCTTGAGAACTGTTTCTGAAGACCACTTTAAACATTTAGATCCTTGGAAGCAACATGTAAAGAATGATGTACAATACTGAACGTCAGCTTATTCTGCTGTCATGTTTTTGAACAAAAGACGATCCATCTGCAGAGAAACTAAATGATGAAATGAAGGCTATCTTTACTCTTTCAAATGCTATCTGTTCATAAAAGCGATGGAAAAAAAACAAAAATCAACCAGGATCTGACAAACAGTCAGAGAGAGAGCTAAATGGGATACAGACATAGGTGGAAAGAATTAGGGAAGTAAAGAAGACAAGAGACAGAAGACAGAGACAGGAAGTAAAGCTACTTAAGATGCAGAAAATTAAAACAGGAAGTGACTGTAGGTGAGACAGAAAAAGACATAAGGAAAAGATAGAAACAACCATAAGTAACAGGAGGAACTAAAGTAGATAAATACACAGGAACCAAAACTCAAACACAACAACGTGACATTTTAAGGCCCGTCTCTAATCCCAATACCTCCACAGTTTAATCACAATACCTGCCGTTTCTCCAGGTGGTTTTGGTGCTTTCATCCA
>VOQK01042042.1:0-13908 GCA_015052645.1 Benitochromis conjunctus | reverse complement strand
TCAGCGTGATGAAAAACTGAAGGAAAAGGTGGAGGCTCACAGCTGCTGAGTACATCAAAAAGAGAAAGAAAAGCTGCTTTTCCAGAATAAAAAACACTGTTATTGTTACTTCTGTGCCCTTGTCATTGTTTACCAGTGCAGAACAAGCAATAGCTCGGATTTTGACATTTTAATTTCTGCTGCTTTTTAGGTTTGGTCTTTCCACCACAATACCCATGCACATGTTGCTAGACATAAAGTTCTACTGGGGCACAACTGGCCATGACTCAGAACGCACAGTTTGCAGCACGGTTTCCTAGATATTCAATCCAATTATTTTTTCAATGTAGTGCCAAATCACAGCAAGCATTACCTCAGTGCGCTTTATACAGTAAGATAAAGATCCTTCAACATAGAGAAAACCCCAACAATCAACAACCCTCTATGAGCAAGCACTCAGTGATAGTAGGAAGGAAAAAAGCCATTTTAACAGGAAGAAACCAGGGAGCCAACAAAGAGAAGCTAATAAAGGAGAAATATGGGTCTTTCTCGTTCCTGTCATCATTTTTGTTGCATCATTGCTTAATAATAATGAATTACAATAGTCCAGCCTAGAAGTAATAAATGCATTAAGTCATTTTTTAGCATTACTCTAAGAGAGGATGCTTCTTATCTTAGAGATCTTGTGGAAATTCAATAAGGCAGTCTACATATTTGTTTAAAATGCACATTGAAGAATATATGCTGGTCAAAATCAACGGTAAGATTCCTCACAGTGTTACTGGAACCAGGGCAAGTATCTGGTTAAATACTTGTATGTGATTTTTTTTTAAGGCTGAGTACAATAACATCAGTTTTATTTGAATTTAGAAGCAGGGAATTACTGGCCATTTAGGCCTTTATGTCTTTGAGACATTCCAGCAGTTTAATTAACTGGTGTGTGACATCTGGCTTCCTGGATGGATAAAGCTGGATATGATCTGCACACTCCCCGAGAACAGCATGTAAACAGAATTGGTCCCAGCACAGAACCCCGTGGAACTCCATAATTAACCTTAGTGTGTGCAGAACACTCCCCAAATGAGTCTTTTAGATAAATATGATTCAAAACACTCCAGAACAGAACCTTTGATAATTTGGGGATGTTCTAATCTCTATAACAAAATATTTTGGTCAACACTATCGAACGCTGCACCGCGGTCTAGTCAGACATGCACAGAAATGAGTCCACTGTCAGAGGCCATAAAGAACTGTGATATACCATGAACTCCCCCTCCTTTGCTCACTGTTACTATTCCATTCCATTTATATGCTGAGATCTACAGTACTTTGAATTAATTATTCAGTTGTACTTTGTCACTCAGTCAGAATAGGGTACAGTTTTTCCGCACTCAGACAGATGCCTGAAAAATGTTACACAGGGTCCACTTCATCATCAAACTAGTCATTTTTCTAAGTGCATCACATAATTTAATAGCTTGCACAATTACTTTTAGCAGCAATGGCTTGAAATGACTGATTTCTGTTTGACTTTCAGTCTCTTAGAACGCAGTGGAGAATCTCTTCTTTACAGCGGTGCTTCGGTTCATTGAGGTGTGTGGATGTTCGTTTATGACCTCTTAATGTCCTGCTACAGCATTTCAGTGAGGTTGCAGTCTAGACTTTGACTGGGTCAGCACAACACCTTCATTCTTTCCTTTTTCAGCCATTCTGTTGTAGGGTTTCTGCTTTGCTTGGGATCATTGTCCTGATGCATGATTTCGTTTCAGTCAAGTTTTAGCCGTCATACTTTTGGCCTCACTAGAATACTCTGGTACACACAGTGGTTAGTGGTTGACTCAATGACTATGAGTTGCCCAGGTCCTGTGGCTGCAAAATAAGCACAAATTATCACCCCTCCGCCGCTGTGCTGACAACCTGACATGAGGTGTTTGTGCTGAATTGTGTGTTTTGTTTTTCTCCAGTTGTGGTGCATTACATTATGACCAAACATCGCCACTTTGGTTCCGTCTCCGTCTGTCCAAAGAATATTGTTCCAGAAATCTCGTGCTTTGTTCGGATGTAACTTTGTAATCCTTAATTAAGCAGCCATGAATTTAACTAACTTTAGCCTGTGGAGTGTGAAATGTAGTTCTTGGGTTTTCTGCAGTTTCTCTGAGCATTTCATGGTCTGACCTTGCATTGAATTTTCTGGGACTTCCATGTCTGGGAAGATTGTAGCATAAATACTCCAAACGAACATGCAGCCAAAATGTCTGCTTTTATAGAGGTGGTCACACTCGCTGATGATCAGTTAATGTGCATTAAATTAGCAGCACCAGGCTGTTACCTAGCCTCTTCTTTCCTTTGCAGGCTGTAAGGGTGTACTTAGCTTTAACAGAACTGCACAGAACTCCATGAAAACTTTATTTCTATGACTGTAAATGCAAACTTTTGCTTATTTTTGATCCTTCTAAAGCTCTAATGAGTTACTTTTTGAGTAGTTAATGCTATAATGTCATTGATTAGTTTTTAATGGCAGGAATCTTGCAATGCAACAAGTTAACCTTAAAAATAAGATTACCCAACAATGCTTACCACCTCATATGTATTATAGTGTGTAATACTAGTGATAATAATAATGCAGCCCACAGAGGACAGCAAACCCCCCCCCCAAAAACAAAAAAAACCCCAAAAACCAGACACTGCATCAAAGCAGGCAAAAGCAGTTTTATAAAAGCTCCATTATGAACACCATCAGGCAGTTTTACTGTCGTTTCACATTATTTATTTTCTTTAAAGGATCAGAATGCTTCTAAAAATCAGACCGGAGGGTTGAATGAAAAGTGATGGGACCTAGAAGAGACACGCTGCATGACAGAGCTTGTTAAATCGGTCAGGGTGATTGGACAGCCCTCCCCTCCCTCCAAATTATTGCCTGCAGAATATTTCCTGCTGCGTTACTTGTGAGGAACATCTATTCTTATATTAGGCCTGAGTGAGAGCGGCGGCTGCTAAAAATAGATCCGGGGTAAAAGAGGGAGGTCAATCAGAGACGGAGGGAGGGGAGAGGAGGGAAAATGTTACAGTAAATATGGGTCAACAGCTTACTCTCTGTGTTTCTTTGTGTCACATTCACTTTTCACCCTTGACTCTGAGCTTCTGTCAGGTGATCTGCAGAAAAGAAAATAAGATATGAGGGCTGCAGTATCATCGTGCTTAAGCCTTTCATCGCTCAGCTGTGTATTTCCTGCAGAGTGCCATTTAACCAAAGCATCACAGCCTGTCATTACACTCAATTATCCTCCAGTAACACTAGAGCTGATGTTTTACAGTCATAACTAAGACAGCAGGACAGTCACACAGAAAGGCTTTCAGGCATACAGCAGGATCTCTATCTCTGCCAAAAAGTCGTTCTGCAGAAACTCGCACTAATAAAATCGATCTCAGATCAGAGGATCGAGGCGTCATCTGCCTGAGGCGCTCAATGTCCATAAATTGTCACCACAGTAGATTCAAGACGTCTTTACATGGAAAACTAAATCAAAAGCAACAAACTGGCTTCATAGAGTGAAACTAAATTCACTGGTTTAAGGAAACATTTCACTAAATTGTTTAATTTAAGCATTGAAGAGAGACATTCAAACCAAGCTTTTGCTTGGCAGAGACTCACAGATGCTGGTGTGGTGAATCATGGCTGTGGAAAAAGTCCATCCATCCATCTGCTTATCCTTTTTCAGGGTCATGGGGGCACTGGAGCCTATCCCAGCTGTCTTAGGGCGAGAGGCGGGGTACACCCTGAACAGGTCGCCAGTCTGTCACATGGCTAACACATATACACAGACATTCACACCTATGGGCAATTTAGAGTTTCCCATTAACCCATCCCCACTAAGTGCATGTCTTTGGACTGTGGGAGGAAGCCGGAGTACCCGGGGAGAACCCACGCATACACGGGGAGAACATGCAAACTCCACACAGAAAGACCCCGGCCTGATGGTGGAATTGAACTCAGGACCTTCTTGCTGTGAGGCAACAGTGCTAACCACCGTGCTGCCTAAAAAAAAAGAAATAAAAACCACTATTGTGCTGAGGCCTTATTTTCTGGGATTTTTCAAATGACAAAGTTAGTTAAAAAACTTAATCAACCTCTTGAAGCATTAGACTTTAGTTTAAACCCTAAAATAGTAGTTTGAGGATAACGAATTAGTATTTCTAACATGTTGCAGATCATTAATGCAACTACATGCAGCTAAAATCTAGAAAAATGGAATCTGTATCAATATCATGACCTTCAGTCTATTCCATCATATTTTGGACATACTCAACATCCACTCTAGGTTAGGTGCATCTAACAACTGTTCAGCTATTTGTTAATGCAAAGTTAACCACATGACAGCAACTGGGTGCATTCAGATACATATACATGGTCAAAATGACCTCTAGAAGTTCAACTTTAGCATCAGAATGGAGAAGACAGGTGATTTAACATGTGACATGATTGTTGTTGTCAGGTGGGCTGATCTGAGTATTTCACAAACCACTGATGTACTGGTATTTTCCCACACAGCCATTTCCCACACAGAGAAATTCAGAGGTCAGAGGAAGATGGCCAGACTGCTGATAGGAAGTTGAAGCGGTTGCTATAGCAGCAGAAGAGCATATCAGATGCCTAAGAACAGGAAACAGAGACTAGAGTTTATAGAAGATTTGAAAAATGTTGCCTGATCTGATTAATCTCAATTTCTGCTGTGATGTTTGAACTTGGCAAGAAGAACGGATCCATTCTGTCTTATATCAACGGTGCAGTCTGGTGGTGGTGGCGTAATGGTTTACACTTAAAAGAGGTAATAATGGAAGGATTAAGATGTGGTTTCTTTGAAGAGGAGGTGCTTTAAGGTATCCTTTTTTTGTCAGTCAGGACATTTGTTCGAGTTTGATAAACCATTTTCATCACCGCGGCATAACGCTGAATAAGTATTTACTCACATGTCTGATTTCCAGCTACAAAGAGCAGCAACTGAGTCGTGGACCCATTTTGGACGGCAAATGCCAGTTTTTTAAGTTGTAAATGGGACTCAGCGTTGGCTGATGCTTTGACTTGTAGTTTGTGGTGCATATTAGCAGCAAATGTGTGGATGACGGGAACGAGAGTTGCCTTTGAGCAGCGTCAAATTACCGATAATGCCTCAAAATTCAAAGTGAAAAAAGGCAAAATCAGACATGTTACTCTCACCGTGTACCTTCCAGAAGACATCAAACATGTTGGTTATTTTTCGCCTTTCATTTCGTCCACCATCTGCCATCATGAGAAATTCAGAAGGCCTTTTTGATGGGAGGAACAGCTTGGAGCAGCTCCTTTCTTGATCCAGCAGATCTCCACCCAAATCCAGACCAGAGGCTGACAAAAGGCAGAGCAGAACAGAGACTGTTGAAGGCTGGATGCATTTTACTGTTACTGCTTTCTTGTTTACAATAATTGCACTGACTGTGAAGTGCACTTGGAGCTGGATGCAGGAAACTGAATATCACAGGTGCTGGTTGCCATCACATCAAGGCAGATTGAGCACATCTTTTGGCACTTGTTGTTTTGAGCATTGCAAAAGTGTGTGATTTTGCTTGTATTGATGCTTTCCTGTCACAGTATGTATTCAATGATAGACACTTTGATAAATGATTAGTTTACAGTGATCAGATGTGGGGTGTCAAAGTATCGTGTCTAAAAACTCTTTAACTTTTAAAGCCATTCTTCTTTTCGCCCTTCCTGCTTTGATCTCGCTGCAGTAATCTTTGCTCTTACAAGGAAAAGATGGAAGCGTCTGTTTTCTGCTGGAAACTTTCCTAAACCCACAGAACAATACCGGCACAGACAAAGCAACACACATATAGCATTAACATTGCAGAGCATCTACAAACTGCTACAAAACCTGGCAAAAATAATAAAATCACCACATTTGGAGGATGTTGAATCACCTGTTTTACTTTGTAGCAAATAATCAAACCACAGATATACACAAAATGATTTTTGTTTAATAGCTCAACACTTTGTCTTCATGAAACATACCAAAAAATCTTATTATTATCAAGCAGAGGGACATATTATTGAATCACCTTGTAATATGCAAACAAGTACCTGGACAAGCTAAATATCCAAAAAGGTCTGCAGATAAATGAACGTGTTTGCAGGCCTCAGTGAATGGTTGCACCTGGCTGATTGAAGGAAAGCATGGCCCCAACAAGAGGGCTGCCAGCTGAGAGAATGGAAAGGATTTGACAAATCTTTCAAGAAGGAAATCCAAGAAAAGATAAATATGACATGAAAATAGAAAATACAAAGCAAAAGAAAAGGACAGAAACAGGAATAAGAGTTTGTGACAGAACTGTTTAAAATCAGCTGAATGAAATTAAGATTTACATTCAGAAAAGCCAAATTAAAACCAGCACTAATAATTAAACAAAAGAAAACAAGGTTACGATGAGCTCAAGAGAGCCAAGAGAAACGTGTTTGGATGAAAGTGATCTTTAATTATGAGTTATTAGTAAGGGGAGATGGAAATAGAAACAAATTCAATTAATTAAACTAAGACAATTCAGTTTGTTTGATGCATGTTTATGAAGCCAGAATAACTATTAAAGAAAAACAAAAAAGCTGTTTTTTTTTAATACGAAGAAAACAGAAGTGAAGAGATTCCATAATTTTGTGAAGGTTTTCAGAAAGCCACATAAGACGTGCAATCAAAACTGATTTGCACCTGGGGCATGAAAAATAATAAAACTGAATTTGATGTAAATCTGGCACCAATCCCTTCAAGGTTTTCCCCTCGAGAAGCTCCAGACCACTCCCAGTGCTCCTGTCATTTTTAGATCTGCTAATTCGATTTATGCTGGATCTCCTCCCCTGTCACATCATTAAACTCGAACTTAATGTTAGGGAGGAGTACAAAGTTTGGTTGTGAGTAATCATCGTTTTCATGATGACTTTAAAAAAAAAAAAATGAAATCCTGATGCACTTACCACTGTCTCTGTGTCAAATGTCCCCTTCTGAGATCTCAGGACAGTTTAGAAATACTTTGAACTTTTCAATCACATCTTGTGAGTTCGAGGAGATCGTTAAAAACTGGGCAAAGGCAGCGTGAAACCTGGGTAAAGTGAAGAGAGAGAGCGAGGCAGAGCCTTAGAAAGTTTTAGGTTTCCATGTTTGCCAATTATATTTTGATGCAGCAGGATTTTAAAAAAAATGTTAATAGGCAGAACTGGAAATATGTGAACGATGTCCTCTGTCAGTGCTGAAATGAAGTGCAGATGTATGCCAGATGATGCACTTGGAGGAGATCTATATAATTCATGGATCTGTGGTTTTCCATTATGGAGTGGCTTTGCAGTTCCCCCATACTTACTGTGAGTGTGAGCTGGTGCATGAAAGTGCCAGAGTTGGCAGCCGTAGTTTGAGGCTGAGACTCCACACACGGCAACACTCTGCCTATCAGTATGCACTGCCAGCTGGCTTACAGCTCGTGTGTGTGCAGTTGGTACATTTACTGTTTGTACTTCTGTTACTTGGAAGTTAGAAAAAAGGGGGAAAAATATAGTCCAATACTTAAAACCCTGCTCAAGTGCAATATCTAATTTCTTTTGTTGATGTTTTTGATCTGTATTGCTCTGAAACTGCTTTACCTGCTTTGGCCATTCAGCCAGACTTAACAAAGGGAACAAGATCCCGAATCAGTTAAATTAGGTTCGATTTGAGAACCCATTAACTACTTCACTGTCTGGAGCCAATAGCCTCCATCTGGGCCAAGATTTCTCTGTCACTGTCATTGTTTCCAAAAGTGGATCATTTTCAAAATGCTAATTATGAAAGCTAAACTGTAGCTAAAGGTGTTGTCAGATGGGGTTTTTTTGTTGGCAGCTTGTTTTTACATTATGAGGCTAATAAAATAAAGAGACTCATGTTAGTGGGCAGCAAAGCAGTGGGAGGAAGACTCTGGTTGTGCAGGGCTGGACAGTACAGGAGTTTCATTCACATTCATGACTAAAAGCAGATGCATGCACACTATAAAATGTGGAGGTGGTACCATGACCATGAACCCAGCCAAAGAAAATGTTTTTTAAGAGTCAGCAACAGAAGCGCACATTACTGTAATCACAAAAGCTTTGTGAGTAAAAAGCCAATAAGAGTCCGTTATGAAACAAGCACATCAGCAAGCACAAAGGTAAAGAAAAGCGTCTTCTTAGCTGCTGCGGTGCATTGCTGGTTTGCTCAGATTAAAGCGTGTTTTTAGTCTGTCACTATCTTTACGTTTCATAGATTTCTTGTAGACTTTGATGCACCTGTCCTCTCTCTTTCTCTCTAACAGCTATACCTGTAGCAGGGGGATGACGAATACCAAAATCAAAAATGTTTTAAAAAAATGTTTTCTAGAAATCATATAGATGCTAATAATCGGTGCATGTGTAACGCTGTCTGTGCAAAGTTTCGTTCAGTTTGGAGGAGATACAGGTTGACATATATGCATACATTTTCTCATTATTTCTCATTATAAGATGAAGCCACCAATCAGTGGATAATGTCATTAAAACTGGCTTTTATAAGGCCAAGCTTGGAATCGCTCTTTTAACCTGCATGCTACCAAAGCCCAATCAAACTCGATTGGCCAGCAGAACTCAGAAGTAGATAACAAAAGGTACGCTTTCATATTCATATGAAGAACTTTTAAACAGAGATCAGCATTATTAGTGAGGAGTTCAATTCATTTGAAAGACAAATGAATTGCACAATTTTAATGAGCAGAGCTGTGGAAACAAAAATGTAGAGATTTCAGAGACGAGTCACCTCTGAGTGAGCATCATGAGTATTTTGCTCACGTTTCAACTGTGAAGCCCTTAATTAACAGATTTTACTGCTTCAGCATGGTCACGATGGAGCATCGGTTGGCTCAGTGAGCAGTAACATTGCAGTGTTACTAAGGTGTGCTGCAGAATTAGAAACATTTAATGGCATGTTGGTCTGGAAATTTGATAACTACCGTGGCAATCAGGGATCGCACCTCTCTTATTTTGCAGTTGTAAAGAAAGGATCCTTCCACTCTGAAGTTCAAAGAGTCCTTCTGCTGCCTGTGGACCTATTCTTCACAAAGTGTCATGAAATCTAGCCTGGTGGTTTGTGTGCAATGATCACATAACAGATTTACCGTCATATTTCCAGTGTGTTTATCAATATTAATGCTGGAATCTATACATTTACAGTCTTCTGTTTGTCCACGCTGGTGCAACCTGAGGCGTTATGTGATCCGTTACTCTGCTTTCATTTCTTTGTTTCATCTGGCAGCAAAAAGCGACAGTGAGACGCTCTGACCGAGAGTAGAGAGCAGACTCGGTGTTTGGCAGACAGCGGCTCGATTTCCACATAAATACACCCAGGTTGGATAATGCAAGTGGCATCTGATGTGACACTTGGCCTGTGCGGTCATCTGTGAATGCAGTGGGATCACAGTGGAGTCCTGCTGGTTTTATTTTTAGCCAGATCGATTCAGGCCACTAATGGAAAACGAAGGTGATGCCTCCTTCGGGCTCGTCTTTTTCTGACTCGCCCGTTTCTCAGTTTTCTCAACTAAATCTGCATCACAGTGGCTCTGTGGCTACATTCCTGCTCCGGGTCCTCAACACCGAAGCCCAAAGCTGCCATGCCAGATGAATTTTAGATGTGACGAGCCGCTTGGAAAGAAACTAAAAGCGGCACTGGGCAATTTCACAACTTATAAATGGCATCCAGAGACAACAGCTTGAATTTCAATGCCGAAAAATCCTCTAAGGTGACGTCAGTAAACCGTGCACCACTCACATTTACTGTCCCCTTGTCGCTGTAGTTTTATGCACATCAAAGCAGTCAGTTTTACCTGAATTGAGAAAATATTAAATTTTATTGCAGCAGAAATATGTGATTAAAGCTCAAATGATGTAATTTAACCATAATTTATACATAGTACAGAGATCCCAGCACGCATGTAAAAGAGAGAGAGCAGATTTAGCTCTGCTGCAGACTTCAGCAGCCAAAAGCGTCCTCAGACATTTCTTAATTAATTGTATCAACCCACTTACCCCTCTCCAAGGTCACAGGTTTAGGCTGGAGTCTGTCCCAGCACACATCGTCCTTTCATGCAAAAAACACCATCAAGACAAGCACTGAAGCTTATCTGTTGGCTCTCCACATACTTTGATAGCACAGAGCATCTCCCTTGGTCATATTATCTGGCCTGTTTATCACTTATTACCTCTGACAAGAAGGTTCAGAGGGTTTTTGTTTGCTGTGTGTTGTTAGCAGGTATCAGCCATAGACTGTATATAAATGAGGGATGTCATTCATTTGTTTTGGAGCTTAAATGCCATTTAATGGAAATATCTGACAAATGACATGGCTTGCTGTGTCGTACAGACAATCCAAAGATGTTTTTGCACTGATAAAGTTATCAGTCAAGCATTAGTATAGTATTGTTATGTAGATTTTGCTCTCTCTCTCTCTCTCTCTCTCTCATATATATATACTATATATAGTAAATACATTTTTACACTTCTCTCATCTTTTTTGTAATTAGACCTTCTTGACATTTTATATTCCATTATTTCCTCTAAGCTAACTGTTCAGTTGTTGACTGAAGAAGTGAAGCTGCAGTAGATGGCCCATAACTGGACAATTAATTAGATTTTAATTTTAATTAAAACTCCAAAATTATATACAGTGGTTCACCTTAGGCCAGGATGACAGAAAACTAGCAATATTTAGAGGAACTACAAACTATTATACGGTATCACGTTTGCTGTGTGCAGCTGGTAGAAAGGATGCCAAATGCAGACTCGCAGAGGCAAAGATGAACTAAAAAAAACTCAGCTTTATTGCTGGTAGCTAGGAAGACAAAATAAACTGGAAATATATATTAAACTAAACAGCAGGCAAAACACACAGCGAAGGATGAGGGAGAACGCGACAACGAGAAGAGGAAGACGCGGACACTAAATACAAGAGGGGAACAGGGCGAGATGGGGGAGAGCAAAACAACATGACACACACCGACTGGAGCCTATCAAAGTAAAACAGGAAGTACACAGAGACATGACTAGGGGAACAGACAGATGCACATGAAGACAAGACTGACCTAACAGGGGAGGAAACACAGATGCAAGACTAAGGCTATAAATACAGAATAAACTCATGAGTATAATCATACTGGATTATGAATATAAAATACACAGAGAACCCAATAAATAAACAAGACTCAAAGAACCAAAAAACACAAAACACTGGGTCAACGACCCAGGTACCCTAACAAGGTCTGCTAATCGTATTGGCTGCCCTGTTTGAAGATCACCGAACAACTGTCATTTCTCTTTTTGGTGTGATCAAAGTGTGTTTTCTGTCTGCCTCCTCTCTTCTCCATTATCCTATAACTTCAACAATCACCTGTTTTTATTTCTTTAAATCATATTCAAAGTTGAATGAAATCCCCTATAAAAAAGATATTTTTAAGTTCAGTAAATATGTGATGCTTGTTGAGTTGGTGAATAAATGTCTTTAATTAGTGAGACTTGTGGATTAATCAAAATAATAAATAATAATAATGATAATAATAAAAAACAAAATAAAATTAATCAAAATAAACCCAGAGCACAATATTGCATCTTAAACTCAGCAGACTTTTGGACCATTGGACCCTGAAAATAAAATTATGAACCTGCGAATGAACACAAAAAGCTCTTTAAACTGTTAAACACTCCCTTGTGTTTGTTCTTCTGTCAGGTGTGTTTGAGGTATCACCTTACACAGGAAAGCCCTCATCCCTCCCCTACACTAAAATATTGACTTTTTGATACCTCTCTTGACAGACTGACTGACAAATGCTCTGTGCACTAAGCGGGGCGTGTGTGTGTGTGCATAGAAAAACACGATGCACACATTTGATGGATTGTGTGATCTTGCTGCCGAGTCAAAAGGTGACAGATACATGGAATGAGGTGACCAGTCAATAATGTGATTGACGGATTTCCCAGGAGCGTCTGAGCTGTAAGGCAAAGAGAGAAAGAGAAATAAATTCTGAACTTTGGGCAACTTTTAGACCACATTATCTAGAACTGATCCAAGTTAAATGTTATAGTGTAAATAGATCTGCTGGTCCTACTGAGATGATTTCTCAGGAACAGAGAAAAAAAAAATTAAGTTTTCCAATAAAGGGTAGGCAAAGAACAAATTTCAACACTCATTCAACACTCCAAGGACGCACAGATGCTTAGATTGCAAATAGGGCTTATTCACAGTGAGGTAGATGATCAGACACAGGTGTAGCACAAAAAGAATGGGTTTAGGAGTGAACAGAAACCCAAAAGGAACTTCTAGATATGGGAAAAAACCCTGCTTTCCCCAAAATGCCACAATTAAAGCTGGAAACACAAAAAAACCCAACACAACTAAAATAAGTTACAATTTGCCTCGATGAAGAGTGGGCTCAACTTATGAAGACAAATTTACTCTTAAGTTTATTTTCTCTCGTGTGTGAAATTGTCTTTAGTGGATCAAAGGCTATGAAGATTGTAAAAGATAAAATCGGATTGCGCTCTTGTAACTGGACGTACATTTGTGTGTTACTCACTGTTACTACATCATTGAGCATCTCACACAGAATATTTTAAAAGCTCCAAGAGAACAGAGATCTACTATGACCTGAAATGATCACACAAGCCTTTAAAATGAGTCTCTGGCTGTAAAAACAAGGCTGCTGTCAAACACAATAACTGAACAGCTGTAGATTTATGCATTCTACTTTTCAAGCGAGCGCTGCGTACAGCAGCTGGGAGACTGTTGAAATCTCATGAGGATAAAGCAATCAAAATCAAGGAAAAACAACTCAGAAGTAATAAAAAAAGAAATAAATATTTTACAAACATGAATGAAAGTCTACAAGTGCAGAATCCACAACCCTTAAAAGACACTGGAGAGCTCTGTTTAAAGCATACTCCTCATACCAAGGTGTGTACAGTACAGGTGATGCACAGGTGGCTGTGTAGGTTCTCAGTCATCGAGGTCATGGTAGTCTTAAGAACTTGAAATGGAGGTGCATAAACCAAGGTGTGAATTAAGTCATGGATCATTCCCGTCACAGAGTTGGTGGCCTACAACACTAGCTATCATATATGGTATTCCCAGGTGATTCAACCGCCACTCACACCTTGACCCGTGTAATCTTAATAACTCACATGATGGTGGAAATTCACACCTGTGATGGTAATGACCATGCCTTAATTCACACCTTGGCAAATGTGACCCAAAACAACTCACATGACTGAGGGTTGAGGGTTGGGTCATTGACGCTCAGGATAACCTCCAGGGGGACAGCACCCCTAGAGGTTAAAAACCTGGGACATTTCATCAGTTTTTATAACTGAAGAAACCACTTGGATGAAAAGTCATAATCTTCTTGCCTTGTTTTTAAGTACTTAAGGTGACCCACAAAGGAGACATGTTTGGGCCTAATGTAGGCCACTTTTGGTACTTACATGTGACCCAAATGCCAGGGCACACATCATATTTGGCCCATATAACGTGGACCTGTAGCTGAGTTGAGGCAGCCAGACTTAAACCAAGTGAAGCCTATTCAAGGCCTAATGCAGGTGATAAAAGCTGAGATTTTTAAACTGAAATATTTGGGATAATGTCACCAAACTTTGTAGGTGTTTTTGCTTCCATACCTAAAATATTTACGTCTTAGTTTTCATTTAATTTTGACAATTCTTTTAGCAAAGGTAGCTTTGATGTCTGAAAAGCCAAGCCAATGAAAACGCACCATTAATCTGCATTTTTTCTAATGACCAGCAGGGGCACACTGGACCCAGTCAGTGTCCAGAGGGATTGTAAACCTGGGTATGCTTGACCTTGACTTTGTAGCCTATGAACATGCAGTGTC